>JACCPG010000236.1:29903-87336 GCA_016069955.1 Drepana arcuata
GAAAACATCGAGAGGAAACCTGCATGCGTCTGAGAAGAAATTCAAAGGCGTATGTATGGTCGTGCTTGAGTAACGGCGATGGACTCGCCATCTGTCACGTTGGCACCTAATATACCTCTGGCGGAAAGTGGGTGTGTGGGTATTACCTATACACCTCTGCCTACCCCTTCGGGGACCCTTGTGGGAAGGCGTGAGGATATATTTATATAAAATCAAAATGTTCTAATCAACGTAAGGGATATAGGGAACACTTATTGAACGTCACATCATAAATATCAATACATATAAAAAAAAATTACGGATCGCTGTCTGTACAGGGAAGATATATAACAAAAATATCATTTGGACCTTTATTGGACCTTAATTGTTAGATTTTTTTGTCTGTTTGTCTGTCTGTCAGTGCGTTTGTGCACGCTAATCTCAGAGACGCTTTATCGGATTTAGATGTGGTTTTCACTTATATATTGTAGTAAGCTCCATTTAACATATCCATAAACCAAACCGTATATCCAAAAAAATATGCCCAAAGTCACTATTCCACGCGGACGAAGTCGCGGGCACAGCTCGTACTGAATAAAAACTAAAGTTACCAGTGTGTTTGTGCATTTGGATGTATGAAATCGCCACGGAGTTTTTGGAAGCTTGCTTTCATTTATAATTCGATATATGATTGATCGGTTATTGACACTCTGCCCTTCCATTCCCCATGACCCCACGAGGGACGCGGCGCGATGATATATATATTGAGTTAGTTATTCCACTGTCGTGTCTTTTGTAAATACAGTTAATTATTGTTATTGTAAATAAAGCTTTATTTATATTAGGATTGAATGTTCTATTGAGTGATATCTTTACCCATATAAAGTTTTTGTAATGTTGATTCGACTAAAATAAAACCTTTTTAAATATCAAAGATTATAGAGTGACATTTATGAGGAGTCATCTTTATGAGCAACTTTTACGCTATGGAACTGTATATTTTAGTAATAGTTCAAGGCCTCCAGCCTCAGGTCTCATTAATAAGGAAGTTAATAGGGTGTTATAAAGAATAAAGGAGCTTAGGATCATATTTGTACCATATACGTATATATGGTTTCCAACCTCTTGGAATAAAAAAAATATATACATACCTACACATATGTTGAACAGCACAGACAGATCGCTCGATAAAGGGCAGATAACGAAAATATGAAATGCCACTTTCAAGTAATTTGCGTAAACGAAAGACAGTTTAACGTAATATATGTGAATGGAATACAGATAAAAAAACACGTTCCATAATGTGGCCATATTAATCTGAATGATTCCAACGATTTAACGGCTTGAGATATCGACAGCCTCATTATTAAACCTTGCTCTTAAATATTTAATACCAAACCAATAAATAGTCCCAATGATTTATTATGACTGATACCTATATGAATACAATTAACATTTTAATTTAAAAAACGCGCGAAGGTTTAATTTTAAGGGTACTTATTGCTAAATATAGTTGATTAATTATACAACTTTCACTTTATTATTAATCTAATTAAATTTCTCAACAGCTGACGCACTGGTCCACAGATTATATTGCCCGCCTTTTACTCTATGGTCGTTGGCGACTCCCGCGTTCTCTATGGCAGATCAAAGACCGCTATGTGTCCTCATCGTGTCTATAGTTGGACAATATACACTACAATTTACATAGATGTTTTTGTTTCTGTTTGTTTTAAGAGAGGTAGGGCATAATGGATTCTCCGTTCGAATTTGGAGCTGCCCGACTGGGGCTGGACCTCCACCTAATAGAAGTCCGTAGCCAAATAACACAATTTATTGTGTTGTGTTCCTACGTGGTGAATAAGGTTTCCAGTAATGAGCCCCTTGGGGAGGGGGAGGATTGTTATATTGTGTTGGCAACCGAGGGATTAGACCTATTATGTTGCCAACACAGAATAACTCTCTGAACACAGAGTTCTGATGTTCTTCTACGTATAGTAATAAGCCAATAATGCAAGTTAAAGCGTATTTCGTTTTAAATCAATATTAGTTAAGTGATACGGAAGATGTAGCTAGGAAGTTATGTCATCGGACGATCGGCATAACATTGGCCGAAGTTTAGCCGGCAACTTGGAATATTTTAAAAACATATATCCTTCGAAGCCAATATTACTACTATTCTGAATGAAACTAAGAACATGTTTTTCTGTTTAATTTATTAAATGTTGTTTATTCCTACAATATTATTAGGTTACATAAGTTGTTGACAATTTGAGCATGTGTATGCGACACCTTCCATATCGGAGAAGGGTTACTAAATATACATTATATAAATAATAATAGACGTCTTTGAATTGCTTCTCAGACGTATGCAGGTTAACTCTCGATATTTACCTTCACCGAAAAGCTCGTGAAACACTTACGTTATATATAATATAATATATCCTCACGCCTTCCCACAAGGGTCCCCGAAGGGGTAGGCAGAGATGTATAGGTTATACCCACACACCCACTTTCCGCCAGAGGTATATTAGGTGCCAACGTGACAGATGGCGAGTCCATCGCCGTTACTCAAGCACGACTATACATACGCCTTTGAATTTCTTCTCAGACGGATGCAGGGTTCCTCTCGATGTTTTCCTTCACCGTAAAGCTCATTGGTGTGACTAATCACTGTGCCACTTAAGTTTTAGAAAAACTCACTGGTACAGTTGGGATTCGAACTTGCGACCAGCAGCACGCGTCGCGGGCAACTGCTCGAACCACTCGGCCACCACGGCTCCACTTACGTTAATATGTTTAAAAAAAAAAACTATTACTCAAATCCACCTCTGAGACACAAACGTGGTCACGTGCTGATTTTGATAACGGACGTCATATACTGTTTCAAATCAAAGAAGAAGCAACGCCTCAACGCTCGAACCTTCGACCTGGAGTAGCAGCTAGATATAATGAAAAGGTTCTATTAGCAATACGTATGTAAATTAATGCAGGCACTTAGGTTACTTTATTACCTTTGGGATGACGTCATCTTCACGAAGCCTTGGCCCTGTACTTTAACATCGATTGTAACCGGATGTGATACCTACATAGCGTAGCCCAGATGTCGCGCCTGCCAACGAAGGTACGTTTCCACAACAGTTAAATCCTTTGGTCTAACACGATCAGAGAAATTATTATATTTGCTATATAGCAATACCTTGTCTGCACTATTAAATAAAATTTAAACGTGTTCGTTATTTATATCAATGTATATGTAATTATTTTTCTAGATGCATATGAAAGTATTTATAAACTTCTGTCACATTAGCATCTGAAATCTACGGCGAATTAGTGTGTGTGGGTAGTAACCTACACACTTCTGCCTGCCCCTTCGTGACCCTTGTGGGGGAAGGCATGAAGATTTATACACATATTTTTTAATTCTGGGGCCTTGGGGTTCTGAGGCTCACCATCTTTTTAAAGAGGTCTCGCGCCGTCTATTCGACTCCTCTCGTGACAGGCGGGCTGGAACATATCTCGCTCAGCGAACCAGCATTGCTATCCAGCGTGGCAATGCTGCTAGTCTCCCTGGCACGTTGCCTCGGGATACCGATTTGGGACAAATATTTTATTTATAAGTAGTTAGTTTCAACTGTTCTTTGTAAATATTGTTAATTGTTGTTATTGTAAATAAAATAATAAAATAAGTTATTGCCTGGGTTAAATTTCAGATATTGTAGGCACCGGCCCTCAGCACTAGTACCATTAGTATAGCTTAGTATGCAACTCGTAAACCGGACACGACGCGACGCCGGAAACATACACATAATTGATATTTAAATGTATTGCAGTTACTTCTATACTGCCTTTGGCACTTATACACTTATCATCAGAAAAATCGAAACTCCTTGCAAGTTTGTTTTGTCAGAAACATGTGTTTATTCAGGAATATATGTCAAATGAGACGATTTCTGATGAGAAGTATATAATACATTATATTTATGTACCTTTTTCTCTACGCCTTCCCCAAAGAGTTCTTGAAAGGTAGGCCAGAAGTGTTCAGCACATTTTTTGTTCTTTTCCTGTGCCAAAGCAACGTGGCAAATGGCGATTCGGTCGCTGTCTCTCAAGCACGCTGATGTATGCTGATTACCTTTTGTAGTTTTCCTTTACCGTACAACTCGTGGTGTGATAAATATTAAGGTACCTGTCATTGTATTGATAAACCAATTAGTAATTACTAGTTCTTTAAGAAACTAGTTCTTTCTAGAAATCTAGTAAGTCTAGTTCTTTCTAGAAGACTTTCAAGTCGAATAAGACCAATGAAATACGGTACGTTTATCAGAATGCAATAAAATCAGTTCTAGTAATTGGTACGAATCATAATCATGCATGTTTAAAACGATAGTCGATTTATTACGAAGTACAATTCCAAAAATCCCCAGAACAAGTGCTCCTTATCTTTATTACCAAGTCAATATTATTGTGTAAAATTAATATTAACTGTTTACAAGTATTTAGATAATTAATCATTTAAATTGTTTAAATAACTATGATTCATATCAACAAAAAACTAAATTAATGGGTTACAAAAAATATTTTTAAAATCCGTCTATTACATGTCCTGTTAGATGGTCACCTAGCTACCAATAACCGATCGAAACTTGAGTTTCTCAGCCCCTCTTAAATATTACCAGATTGGTCTAGTATACGCTATATAGCTATAGTTTTCAGCTTTGAACCGACTCCTTTTAAAGTGTATTAGCGGACTTTTCACTTACCTAAAGTATCTATTATGTAAAACTTTATTCCCTGCTATGAAAGGAGGGGTAAGTCTATTTACT
Source organism: Drepana arcuata (assembly GCA_016069955.1). NCBI lineage: Eukaryota > Metazoa > Arthropoda > Insecta > Lepidoptera > Drepanidae > Drepana > Drepana arcuata. The sequence goes on from JACCPG010000236.1 coordinate 34,709, forward strand.
ACCATCAGTCACGCGCAACGCTTGGGTTTTCCTATGACAAATAATTATGTAGCTACATTTTTAAGAGGGCAACGCTCTTTTTCCCTGTTTTCAACGTTAGTAAACGACTTATAGTTTGCTAGGGCTTACATTGTCTAGTTGAATTGATACAAATGTAGCCTTTAGCCTTCTGAGAAGAACTAGCGGGTAAAATATTTTGTTTAGCTAACTGGAGTGAAAGTTTAATAATTGCCGAGACATAAAAGTGTTCGGTACTGAGATTTCGATAAGGATAGGAAACTAAGAGACCCGGAGACTGAAAGTTACGTATAAACGGTACATTACAAAACCTAACAACTCGCCGAATCCACACAGGCTAGCCAGACAAAGTAGTGCCAGTGCGCTACCTCTCTCTCTCTTGTCGTTCCCTCATGACTGAGGATCGTGGTCATCAAGAAGTGGTCCACACTTGGAGTGAATTATTTGCTTCCATCGGCTTCTGTCCATCGCGGCCCTGACGACGGAGCTAAACCCGAGCGCTATAGACTTCGCTGAAAAATATATACATATCGTCGGAGGACGTCACACGAGCGACTGATGCGCTCGAATTGTAGGTAGTTCAAATTAGAATGATAGGCAAATCGAGCGAAGCAAACTGCGTTCTGGGCACTCTTGGGTTGATGTGGCACGGCTCTGGAACGATGATCACGCTGCTTTGTTCCCGATTATGTGGTGAGATGTCGTATAACCTCTTGATCCACGTTGCTATTTTCCACGTTGCTTTTCGACGATTTGATTTGGGGTTTGAGACCAGCACGGAACTTGTTCTCCAATTAGTGTGCAGGTCCTGTCACGGTCGCCAGTTTTTTGTTGGGAATGTAATTCGCCAAGAAAACTACGTTTTCTTTATAGGTTGTAATTATTTTTTATTAGAACATTAGCGCGTCATTGTTCCGTTGACGTCTTGTTGACAGATGGAATTTAAAATGAAGTCAGTGTTGCTGGCCGTAGAGGGATGCGGCGTAGACATGAATAAAATATTATAAACAAAGTTACTTGAAAACGAGTGCCATAAATAATAAGGACACGTGATTAAATGTATTTATGACTCGTTTCCCCGTTGATAACCGAGGTAATTAAACTATTATCAGAGGCAACTGATAAGAGTGGCCGGGATTAGACGGCCCAAATACAAAATGGGGCTTTGACAACGGCATAGGGAGGGATAGAGGAATTCATTAGATAGTGTATATAAGGACTTATTACGTCCTGATCGTCTCGAATCTTATACATATACAATATTTATTTTGCTTGAACTTAACGTGTTCTACATTCAGTCTGTCTGAACTGTCTCTCTCTGTATGGCAGAACTTTATAACCAAAGTAATCATAATACACACATATATTTATATCACTAGTTGTCCCGCCCAGCTTCGCTCGGGTGAAAACATTACATTTCCTATTACACGATCGCAGCGCCACCTACCGGGTTCAATAGTGAATCGAAACCATTGTCGAATCCACCTAAAGACATACAGAAAATTTAATTAATATCAGTTCAGTGACATACACACGCAAAGAAGAAATACATACATCAAAGATAAAATTAATTCATGATTTTATGCTATTTATCTGTATTGCAGTAATGGTGTGAATACGTGGTAAGTCAATGATTATATTAGCAGCAATTTTTTTTATGCTGACAATAAAACATAGCACAGCCCACTAAGACCATATGGCACTCGGTAAGGTGCGCGGGCGCATTCATGACGTCAGCCCATTCACTACCAACACGGCACGGCATTACGGCATCTTCGGACATCGTCGCGCGGAATTCAAATATTCGTTACACAAGGCATACTATATATATCATGCCTTCCCTCAAAGGTCTCCGTAGGTGTAGGCCGGTGTAGGTAGGACTTTTCGCCGAAGATAAAATAAAGATAATAATAAGAGATAATAAAGATCAAAATGAAAATATTTTATTTCACGTAGGCCTAGATGGAGACATGTAAAAAGTCGACAAAGGTGCACGGTTCGGGTTGGTCGCTTCCATGGAGAAGAATCGACATTAAACTCCATGACTACTCTTTTCAAGAGTTTTCATTTTTCACTTTTCAATATATTTTAGGTGCCAACGTGACAGATGGCGAGTCCATCGCTGTTACTCAAGCACGTATTGACATGTAAAAGAGACTGAGAAGCAATTCAAAGACGTATGTATTTATGGATACGTTACTTGGTATCGTTATTTAGTCATAGAATTACTTGTATCGGAATTGGTCACGTGTCGGTCCGTACGTGTTCGGCTGATTCACCTGAACTTATGTGTAAAGGTGTTCTGGGAACATAATGTTCCTTGCTCATAATAGGTGAAGTACCGGTGCTGTTGAGACATATGGTCGGTCGCGTACCGTAACGAAGCTGAGTACACTACGATGTAGGTTAAATATGTAAACTGGTGCATATGGAAATGATTGCGTAAAGGTGTGAAGTTATACGACAATACAATTAAATATACACATACATATCGATGATATCCGAGTCCCTAAACGGGTAGGCAGAGAAACTTACATACCTCTTGCCCTTCGTCCACATTCATCAATCTCTTCGTCGTCTACATGCTCGCCGACTTATTACTTTTGATGTTTCCATCTTTGAGTGTCCGATCGATTTGATCCAGGTAGTTGGAACGTGGTCTTCTTCTGCCTCTTTTTGCGCACACTTCCGCATTGGATATCTGTTTCAATATTATATCACTATTAAAAAAAAAAATTCTTACATAATACATGCGATGGACTCGCCATCTGTCACGTTGGCACCTACAATATATCTTTGGCGGAAAGTAGTTGTGTTCTGTACACCTCTGCCTACCCTTTTGAGGACCCTTGAGGGATGACGTGAGCATATATATTATTGTATAATACATAAGAGTATACATACATACTGTGGTGGCCGGGTGGCGCGAGTCAGTCGCCACAAGCATATAGCATTGTCTAAAAACATTCACAATAAATAAACATACTTGAAGAATTACAAGGTTGATCAAATAGAGCCGCTAGTAAATTGGATGAAGTCATCAAATGTACACTGTATAAACATTTGACGGTTGGAAACCAGCCTAAGACAATAGCCAAACATGGTCTACATTCTGTCGGCGTGAGGTCAAGCCTATAAATCGTATGGTGTACATTACTTGGCGCGCTCCGATTTCACTACCGAGTACTTAGGCGGTGCCTTATGTACAGACCTCCGGACCACCGTGCAGTAGCGTGTGAACTAGACACAAATGTTTTTAGATTTCCAAGAGATACAACTTTTTTTTATCTTTCGTCAAGGTATAAATGAATATCCACGCCTTCCCACAAATATCCCCGACGAGATAGACAGATCTATACATTTTAGCGGAGATGTATTTTTGTGCTTACGTGACACTTTGCGATAACTCCGCTATTTTGAAAATACGACAAAATTATATACGTCTTTGAATTTCTTCTTTTTTCTTTATTTGTAAGCGGAGAGCTGCTGGAGTGTATTGGAATGAGTGATGACGATATATCCTGTATTACATGTCCCTAATATGTGTGTCGCAGCCTTGAAACTCTCAAAGCTCCATGTCTTCACGATTACGGCATCTATTGATTGCTACAATTAGGCCTACACTGACCTCTAACTGAGGAATATTGAGGTTCACGAACGCTATCTCAGTGAATCTGTAAAGGCGAACGCGGGAAGAATGACGAAACAATTAAAACAGCATTGTATTTACCAATAATGATTCTTCATAGTGAGCCGTGGTGGCCGAGTGGTTCGTGTGACCTGCAACATAAAACTTGCAAGTTCTAATCCTGACTGTACCAATTAATTTTTCAAAACTTTAGTATAGTGATTAGTCACACCACGAGTTTTACGGCGGAATCTCTGGCGGAAAGTAAGTGTGTGGGTACTGCCTATACACCTCTGCATTACTCTTCGGGGACCCTTGTGTGAAGGCGTTAGGATTCTTCATAGTAGATGGAAAGCAACTTTTCGTAAGGACATACACTTATACAAACCCACGCCCACACACAAACACAGACTTTACGAACAAACCCAAACTTTCAACTCTTAAAATCTTAAATAGTTGACATTTTGTAGCAAACCGGTGATGTTGCTAAAACGTCATGCAAAACGCAACTAGGAAGCTTTTATAACCTAAGGTTCATGATTCATAAAACAATTTCAAGGTTGAATCTGTCATTCATGACGTTCATTAAGTCTAAAAGGTTATCAAAATTCCAATTCATCTGAGAACAGTAAATATTTCTCGTCTCTAATGTCTATGGCAATCGATATACATATATCGATTGCCATAGACATCTTTCTTTCCTTCAGGCCTTCCCACATGGGCCCCCGAGAGACAGAGGAATACAACACCCTCTATCTGCCGGAGATATATTTAGGTGCTAGTGATACAGATAGTGAATCCATAGCTGTTACTCAAGCACGACTATACAAACGTTTTTAATTCATTCTAAAACTTATGCAAGTATCCTCACGATGTGTAACTTTATAGTCAAGTCTGATTAATCACTGTAAGGACATGTATTCAGAAAAATCTCCTACGTACAATCGGGATTCGGACTTGCAATTTCTGCAGTTACTCGAGCAATTAAGCCACCACTCAGTATAAATGTTTTGCAAACCGTCATTTGGAGCGGACATATCGACCTCAAGTATTGTTGTACTTCAAAACTGGATCGACATGCGCCACTTCATAACAACCATGCCAAGAGCTCCTTGCGAATAATAGCGAAATATCCCGAACAAAAGCGTACATTATCATTTACTAGCATGCATGTGTAGTATTAGTAACACCACGTGTGTGATATTTAGCGCCTTTCACTATTTTAGCGAGTTGTTAGTTATCAACGTGCTCTTTGTCTAGATTTATTATGATGTCGAGTGTGGGAACATTTATTAAGTTTCTATTGCTTTATATGATGTCAAATTGAGAACTATGCTACATAAATGATTTGGGAGAAGTTATAAAGTGGCATAACGGACTTCCCGTTCCAATTTGTAGCTGCCCGGCTGGGCAGGACCTTATAGAAAACCGTAACTAAATAACACATTTTTGTGTTGTGTTCCTGCGCGAAGAAAAAGAAAAAACTCTCCTTTTTCTAGCAATTTTTCTCCTGTCGTGTGGGAGTCGTCACGTCAAGAGAACGAGTTTGATGACTGATGAATGAGTTGAAGCGAAAGAGGTCAGCCTATAAATCTAGAGAGAACTGGTGCTCTAGTATCTGTGGTAGCCGTGAGAGACTTGACTTGCATATATGAACTTTTAACATCAAGAGATCAAACATCGCATAGAACCTTTATACAAGCTATCGAAAAACTAACGAGGATAAGAGATATTAATATTCAGGTTAGTTAACTTGAGATAGCATCGATTCAATAAATAGAGTGTCGGATCAATGAAATCTTCCCCAGCTCACCTCACCGCACTCCCGAGATAATATTTGTGTGCTCATGAACTATTTTTAGACTTATCCAGTAGCTCCAGTTTCCTGCTTTGCGGACTAAATATACCCGCGACTGCACTTCATTAATACTTACTTAAGAGCATTAACGCCTTTTATAAAACCGACTAGCATATACCAAGAAGCGAATGAGGTTTCCATGTCTAAATAGACCTGCTCTACTCTCTTTATATCTGTATATGTTCGTGTAATAGAAACAAATGAAAAAGATGGATGGTTTATATTATGTTTTGAGAATTAAGCGATTAAAGATACAACGAACGAAGAGAAGTTTAATGAGAAAAGTGGGTACATATTACGCTGGGTGTGTGTGATTTACAAGAAAAGGTTAGTGAGTTGGGAAATGCTTTCAAATTCCATTCGTTTCCTCTATAAAGTTCGAAATTTAAAATGTTCAATGGAGGGAAAACACGCTGTATTTATAATTTATGTAATGTAGCCGTGGTATTCGCCTGCATGACAAAGACTTTTCGTTCAAATCCCGACTGAACCAATGTGAAAGATCGAGAGGGAGCCTGCATACGGTCGAGAAGAAATTTAGACATGACCGATTTCAAAGCACTACTGTAGTAGTGCTTTAACATCGGTGATGGACTCGCCATCTATCACGTTGGTACCTAAAATATATCTCCGACTAACTGTGGATGTGTGGGTACTATATTCCTCTTCCCTTTCGGGACCCCGGGTACCCGGGATACCCTCCTTTCTCGACTTCCTCGCGGGTTAGGCAGGGAGAGTACAGCGCCAGTACTGTTTAGACTTACATAGCTCTTTCACTTCGACCACATTGGTCAGTGTCTTCATACATCCTCGCCGGTTTCTAGTACTCTTGACGTATTGAACGTATGTAGAAGCTTTCCCTTCGCGAGCGCTCAGGCTGTGGAAGCTCCCCGTTGAGGATTTCCCTGGAGAGTACAGCATGGAGTTCTTCAAGAAGGGTGTGAAAAGATGAATGCAGAGTCGGCAGCACGCGAGTGAGACCCTTGGCGTTGCCAGCATCCATAGGCGGCGGTAACTGTTTACCATCAAATGGAGCGTATACTTGTTTGCCACCCGTGGGGTATATAAAAAAACACCTACTACAATAGGTAAGATACACCTATTGTATATATTGCATCTATTGATATTGTATCTGCCTTGATTATTTATATATGAGCACGTGTGTATACCGAATGCGCGTGCGCAGGTGTCGAATGATTTAATTAAGAACAAGCCAGCCACGTAATTAAGTCTTCCTGGTTCACGTTAAATTTAGTTTTACTATGCGGTAGGAATCGTTAAAATTCGTAGATATCGTATACGCCATGTTTGTGCCTCTTGAAACTGCTGAGAAACATAGACTTTGAATGCCTATCATTATATTATATCTCTCGCCTTCCTACTAGGGTCCCCGAAAGGGTATAGGTAAAACCCACTTTCCAGAGATTCAGAGATTCCAACGTGACAGATGGCGAGTCCATCGCTGTCACTCAAGCACAACTTTTTTTTTTATACAACAAGAGTGGCAAACAAGCATACGGCCCACCTGATGGGAAACGGTTACCGTAGCCTATTTACGCTCACGATACCGAAGTATCACTTGCGCGTTGCCACTCTGTGTTCGGAGAGTTATACTGTGTTGGCAGCATAATGGGACTAATGCCTCTGCTGCCAACACAATATAACAATCCTCCCCCTCCCCAAAGAGCTCATTACTGGAAATCTTATTTACCTCGTAGGAACTTTTTCGTAGGTTATTTGGCTACGGACTTCTATAAGGTGGAGGTCCTGCCCCAGTCGGGCAGCTCCAAATTCGAACGGAAAATCCGTTATGCCCTAACTCTCTTTACACAAATACATACACCTTTGAATTCCTTCGCAGACGTATGCAGGTTTCCTCTCGATATTTTCCGTACTGACCAATAAGCTGACCATCATGAGATTGTATTATTATTTATTAGTATTTACGAAAAAATCCTTAACTAACATAAACAATAGGCTAGCAATGAGCATAGAAGATCGAAAAGTAGGTAAATGTTAACCTCAAGTAACCTATTGTATCTACATGAATGACAAATAGGATTTGTCCTTATTTACTCTGTTAATATTCTGTACGTGTAGCTCAAAGGTGTAAAGGCGTAAAGTAAATAAAATTTGTAATGGATTCAATGATTTATGACCGAATGGCTCGAGAAGTCGCATGCAACGGAGAGATTGCAAGTTCATACCTTGACTGAATCAATGAGTTTGAACTTAAGGACAGTGATTAATTACAACATGAGATTTGCGGTGTAGGAATTCTTCGAGAGGAAACCTACATACGCTTGAGAAGAAAGACAAAAGATAGTGCTATTCACGAAGACGCGCCCAACCGATTTCAAGTCGGGGGCTAGCGGGATGCGGGGAGTATGATCCGAGTGTATTAATTGTAGTGTGCGTGCACTCATAGGTAATCGGTGTGTACCGATAACACTCAAACATTAGTGGAAGGTTGCACACTTACACTATAAACTATAGACCATAGTGGGGCGCGTCTTCGTGTATGGCACTATCTATATGTATAGACGTGTTTAAGAAATGGCGATGGATTCGCCATCTGTCACTTTGGCACGTAAATATACACGAAAAGTGAATGAAGACGCGAAGATTTTGATGTAAGGTTAAAAAATATCGTACTACAAAATATTCATGAAGCTACAAATTGAAAATGTCTTATAGTGATCGATTTGGAGACCCAAATCAATAAGGCTTTAAAAGTTGTTCAATCGTAACTGTTCAATAACAAGATAAGAAAGCTATAAATCTTTGTGTTCTAATAAAAAACACTGATGACAACGCCATCTGTAGCTTTCTAATCAAATCATCATAAAGTGATGATGAGGTTGTATAAATCACACGAGAATTTATATCAGTTATTTATATTAGAGCCGTGGTGGCCGAGCGTTTCGAGGAGTTGCTTGCAACACACATATTGCAAGTTCGAATCCCGACTGTACCGATAAGCTTTTCTGAACTTTAGTACAGTGATTAGCCACACTACGAGCTTTACGGTGAAGGAAAACATCGAGAGGAAATCTTTACATACATATTACATAGTTTGTTTTACATACATACATACATATCATCACGCCCAGTCCCTAACGGGGTAGGCAGAGAGTATAGAGCGCCAGTTCTCTCTATACATTACATACCTCGTCCACATTCAACATTCTCTTCATTCATAGTTTGTTTTAACTGAAAGTAATAGTAAGCGAATTGTGGCAATACATCAGTTCCTCTGCTATCGAAGTTCTTCTTTTGTCTACAACTGTCACTTATTCCTGAAGACAACAGAATCAGTGGGTGACAAGTGAACTATTATATGTCTAATCAAGGACTGAATCGCGCGGGTGGTCCCGTGGAAACGCATTTATGCATGCTATAAACATAGCCGTGTCTGTACACCTTGCATTTACATAACACTTCGACTAAGCATATTCATCATCAGCATGCTACGAGCGTACGGGAGTTATTGGATGTCTTAATTCTCATATTGTTTTTTTAACTTCCTTGGCCGTGGTGGCCGAGTGGTTCGAGCAGTTGCCTGCGACGCAAAGGTCGCAAGTTCGAATCCCGACTGTACCAATGAGTTTTTTCTGAACTTAAGTACAGTGATTAGTCACACCACGAGCTTTACGGTGAAGGAAAACATCGAGAGGAAACCTGCATACGTCTGAGAAGAAATTCAAAGGCGTATGTATAGTCGTGCTTCAGTAACGGCGATGGACTCGCCATCTGTCACGTTGGCACCTAATATACCTCTGGCGGAAAGTGGATGTGTGGGTATTACCTATACACCTCTGCCTACCCCTTCGGGGACCCTTGTGGGAAGGCGTGAGGATATATATAACTTCCTTGGCAATATACAATAAGAAGAGGACCGAGTGGTTCGAGCACTAAGATTGCAAGTCCGTATACCGACTGTACCAATTTGTTTTACTGAGGTTAAGTACAGTGTTTAGTCATACCGCGAGTTTCACGGTAAAGGATAACGTCGAGAAGAAGGCCTTTGTGGGAAGCCGCGAACATATATAATATGATAATAATAATAACACAACATTACAAAAAGGTATAGTATATTTATAATATCCTGGTAGGCATAGTACCCACACACCCACTTTTCTCCAGAGGTATATTAGGTGCCAACGTAACAGACAATCCATCGCCGTTACTCAAGCACGACTATACATACGCCTTTGAATTGCTTGTCAGACGTATGCAGGTTTCCTCTCGATGTTTTCCTTCACCATTTTTATATTATTATTATTATAAAACGGAAGAACAACCTAATCATACGAATAAATTCGCTTTTTTGATGAAAAAGGTTCCCTCTCCAAATTGCAATACTTGTAACGTCTGTGACGATTTATATCACATCCTGTTGGAATGTGACCAGAACAAAGATGTCAGAAGAACCCAGTATGTGGGTTGGATGTACCCAGGATGTGGGTCTGTGTAACAGTATTTTGGCGAACCCTAGGTCTGACGATATAAAGTGTTTGTTAAAATTGTATATGCGTAGATTTTAAGTGATTTTATTTTATATGCAGGTGTCCTCACGGAGTGACATAGTCGCTGTGCGACAAAACTCCTAAACTAGAATAAAATTCAAAACTAAAAATAATAAACAGAAAAAAAAAACCTACTCATACGTACCTCATTACTAATATTCACTAATTTCTATCAAATATAACACGATCAACCCACGCTTGAAAAGAAAGTTACACAAATAACTTCCAATAATGATATACTCTTTGCCAATAACACACATTCGCCAGCTCTAAGACAATCATAAGGCCATCTACACACCCACGACCCTTTACGTTTCAATTTAAAGTCGCTTTAATGTCAGCACCTACGCAAGTGTGTTGCCGCCTTTATTGCTGTTACGTAACTACCCGAATGAATTACTGTTTGTTTGTGAAGGTTATATTGTCCTTATTGGGTCGTGTGTACCATCTAAAACAATCAATCTCTTACATACTGTCTGATGTCTCTTGATCACGTATTCCTCTTTCATTTTTCAGACGACCGTCTGGTCTAGTGGTTAGAGCTCCTGACTGCGAAACTTGAGGTCGCGGGCTCGAATCCCGCTGAGGGCAGATATTTGTGTGATGAACACGAATATTTGTACCTTAGTCTTGGATGATGAAATATATCGTTGTCTAGTTACCATAACACAAGCTTTGCTTAATTTGGGACTAGGTCAATTTGTGTGGAATTGTCCCAGGTATTTATTTAATACTAGCTGTGACCGCGACTTCGTTCGCGTGGCTATGAGGATATATATATGTATGTAATCGGCTTATAGCTGCGAAATTTTGGTTCTTCAAAGTCGAATTTCAGAAATGTAATACATATTTAATAATTAAAGAATTAATGTGACGACGTTGCATTTCTAATGTGCTGTGCTGTTTCTAAATATTAGTCTGTAGGTAATCTCCGATCTTAAGTACAGATAATCCATTTGCATAGGTCGATATTCGAACCTGTACACTCGACTTCGCTCGTGACAAACAATATGATCACCGTACTTCCAGCCTCAATGTTAAAGAAAACTACCTACACACAACTTTCTAAATATTTGCATTTGAACATTGTGTGTCTGTCACTCGATATCTTTTGTTAGTGTATTGTTCTCTCAATTGTTTACAATACGATTACTTTTTATTGAGATGCATCGAGAGGGAAAATATCTCAATGTTCCAACAAAGATAATGCAAATTTTATACAAAATGTATGTATCTGAACTACAATATATTTTTATAAAAGTGTGTGGCAGAGAGAAGAAAGACCACATGGTAAATACCTAGATAAATCGACCTGACACTCAAGGTATAAACGCACGTACGAAGAGACTGATGATTGTATATGAAGCCAAAGAGGTATTGGATTTGAAGAGTAACGTTTGTTACTCACGTATCCATGTCAATCATCAAGTTGAAGAAAGATTTACGAAACAGATATAGATACAGAGAGGACTGGCGCTCTATACTCGCAGCCTACCCCGTTAGGATTCGGCGTGATGATATGTATGTATCATCAAGTTTTTATCCATACAACTTCACAAACTTTCTTATAAGTAATAACTTGAAAATATATTTACATTGATCGAAATCGATCGCACACGGCAAGAGTAGGTACGCGAAACCGGTGAGCTTGCATGAAGAGGCTGATTGTGGATGAAACGAAAGAGGTCACACTAGAACTGGCGCTCTAATCTCTTCGCTCGAATATCCGCCTACCCCGTGAGGGACCTGTTTCGAAATCAAAATCAAAATATTTTATATCACATAGGCCTAGATGGGCACTTATAAAACATTGAAAAAGGTTCGGGCTGGTCGCTTCCATGAGAAGAACCTTACGTTTCAATTATTTATTTTCAAATCATTTGGTATACCATAACAATATTATTATGTTACAGCATTAGTACATAAGTATGGAGGAACAGCGTAGGCCCGTTGTCATCATTGTATGTACCTATATATATTTGCAATGTTGTTAGTTGCAATAATAGCGTGTAGTGTGCGGGTGGGGCACCCTACTGATTGTCTCAATGAGAAGATTGCGCAAGGAACTAGCCGTGGGAATGGTTTCCGCACGCGAACTTACTGTTTTGCTTACGTTGTCCAGCTCTAGACAAAATACTTTTCTGTTAGCGTTCATGCCATCCGATATAATTTATATGGTGATGACATTTTCCGCAGGTTCATTGCCAAACTTAGGATAGCGTGGCTGCTTAAGGAATACGATTTTGTCGAGAAGGACTGTTACGTCAGGAGTTTAATATAGTATTAATCTCAGGTAGCAGGTTTTGGTCATGGCATGGCAATTGGTCGTTACGCGCTCGATTCCAGGAAAAACAAAATCTTGTTCTGGTTGTGAAATTTACACCTCATTATTATTACTCTACCTTTGTCCCACATTTGACCCGCGTTGAATTAGACTGTTCCACTCCTTTGGGTAGTGCATGAGAGTGTAAACAGTAAAGATTTCTACAAAAAACAGCTATTTATGGCTTAGATAATTTTTCTAATCGATTTAGTACTTCCTAAAGATTTCAAGCCAAGTTCTTCAAGTAGTTCAAGATTGATGACGAAACCTGTGGTGAATTCATTATGTGTTCAATCGACGAAGCCTGCGACGTGGATTGCGTTTGTAGATTTTTCTGAATAAAATTGTCAATGTCGTTCATTTCGAAATATATTGGTGACTAATACATACGAGTATTTTAATATGCAGTTCAATGATTGAAGGCATATAGCTTACAGTTTTGTGAAGCCTTGCAACATTATCGACCGGTGCTGAAACTCTAACCCTGCACCACCCAAGTATTAATATTTGCGGGTAATTAGCTATTTTAATACAATATTTTTCTCGGTAACTTCTAAGGCTTCAGGTGATTCAATTTTAATGCAACCAATTAAGCGTTTCGAGTAGTGGTAACACAAACATTGCAAGTTCGATACCCGTCTGGACTAATGAGTTCTTCAGAACTAAGTACAGTCCTTAGATGATGAAACCCTACGAAAAGGGTCTTCGAAGAGGTAGGCAGTGATAGCACGCCCTATTTTCGCCGGAGATATATTTAGGCGAAAAATGTTGAGTTCATCGCTGCTCAAGCACGACTATACGTATGTATGTCTCTGAATGTCTTCCCAAACGTATGCAAGCTTTTCACTCCATGTTTCACTTCGCCGTAAAGCTTGCGATGTGATTAATCACTTTATATACATTCTAGAGAAAAACACTTATACAGTCGAGAATCGAATTTGAAATCTTTGCGTTGCAGGCGACTACTAGAACCACTCGACTCATTAACTCATGAGATGGGGCTCAGTTAATGATGCGATATAATGCTGGAATGCCATCCCTACACACATGCTTATGTCTATGTGCTGTATAACAGGGTACATAGCCTATTTGTAAATATGGTTTAATAACATAACCGACGAGCATGTATGAAGAGACTAATGAATGTGGACAGAGCGAAAGACGTATGTAAGTCTAGAGAGAACTGGCGCTATATACTCTCTGCCTACCCCGCTAGGGACTTGGCGTGATTATATGTATGTATGTAACATTTATATAAATGACTTTGAACTCTGCCTACGGACGATACATATATATAATTAATTATGAATACGAGTGAGAAATGCTTTAATTATGTATCTAGGAAGGTGATGTACTTGGCTTCATTTGAAATAAATCGTTACATTCATTTATTAATTACCATTCTTATCTATACTATGATTATAAAAGTTATTTTTATATGTTAAACTGCGATTATGTCAATGACTTTTCGGAGAATAACTGGAACAAAGAGACAGATGATTATAGATCATCATGCCTTCCCATATGGGTATCCAAAGGGGTAGGCAGAGGTGTGTAGGTAGTACCCACACACCCACTATCCACCATATTTTTGCTAGTATATATTGCTTCTCTATATTGATAGAGACATGAAAATAGGTTGTGTTGCGCAGGCGCATCGTTATCACAATCTAAAGTTAACAATTAGATAATAATCCTTGCGTGCCGAGTGTACAATGGCAGATAGCACTGATGTACTCACAGTGACCTAGAACGGTATTTGAGATGCAAATAAGATGTAGAAACTACTTACGCCTAGAGTATTTCACCCAAATCACTATCGTCAAATCAGTGTTGTGCATAAATTTGCCATTCTGTATTGTCCCACAAAGCTCTAATTTACCTACTACCAATGTTCAGACCAACAAATCTTCAATGTTAACTAACCGACAGTAAAATCCAATTACCAAAATCAATCAAGTATTTTCTCACGCCTTCCCACAAGGGTCCCCGAAGGGGTAGGTAGAGGTGTATAGGTAATACTTTCCGCGAGATATATTTTTGGTGCCACCGCAAAGCTCGTGGTGTGGCTAATCACTGTACTAACGTTCAGAAAAAATCATTGGTACAGTCAGGATTCGAACTTGCGACCTTTGTGTTGCAGGCAACTCGAAACACTCGGCCACCACGAGATTTACGGGTACAAGTTATTTCTTGTTGGCCTAAAATCGAATAGGAAGTTTTATTTTTTCGTAGGAAGTATTATAGTTATTATTTTTTCGTTTTTTCCTCTTGGAATATTTTTCCGGTATTAACATCGCTTGATACCGGAAAAATATTCCAAGAGGAAAAAACGAAAAAATAATAACTATAACATCACGTGCCTAGGCCAAGTGGTTCTTATTTTTATAGGCAGATTCCATACGACTTCATTGAAAATAATGCAATTGAGTTCATCAACCGACATTTATTTATGCCTTGCATTATAATTCAGTTCCCTCACACTTCTCAAGGCGACCCTATAACTCCCGCTTCCATGTACTTTAAATTACGACCGCGTGAAGATATTCAGAGCCAGATATTCAGAGGTCGTCCGTTTAAGTCCTGTATTTGGCACACCACTTAATTCGCTTCACTAATTGTTCGTTTAACTGTCCTGGACGGACAGACGACCACATTTGGCATGATGATTCATTTATATGTAATACTAGTGATCCTTTGAGCAGTTGCGGTGAATTGTCAATGTATTGTTTTACGCAGTATTAAATTCTCAGTAGGTAGTGAAAAATGCTTCATTTTCCTTGTAATGAATAAAACGATGAAGAAAAAATACAAATAATATTCTTATTTAGTCATCGAGAATATGTTCGTTCAAATACAACTGAATAATTTGACAATAAAGAATTTAACAAATCAAATAGCATTAAAGTAATGGAACAAATATTTAACATAACGAATTTAATACGATCAAATAGCAACGTATAAAATACTATCTAAGCCCAAGAAGATTTATGGACTTCTATTTCTATATATATAGAAGTCCGTAGCCAAATAACACAATTTTTGTTGTGGTCCTGCGCGATTAAGGTTTCCAATAATTAGATTCTTGGGGAGAGGTGAGGATTGTTATAAAACACATTATAACTTTTCGAACACTAAGTGGCAACGCGCACGTGATACTTCGGTATCGTGAGTGTAAATAGGCTACGGTAACCGTTTCCCATCAGGTGGGCCCTATGCTTGTCTGCCATCCTTGTAGTATAAAAAAAAACTATATAATAATACAAAATAATAAAATTTGGCGCAGGTGAAACCACAGGGCGCAGCTCGTCAAATAGCTTTGCCCATAAGCTTATTGCATAGTTCATATGGTGTAACAATAATTTCTCACAGAAATCTTATCTACGCACAAATGATACCGAACCTTTCCTAAACATCGACATGACAAATGAATCATCCGCCAGTTCAATCACAGCAATTGATGTTGGGCCATCTGTAGCGAACAAATAATTATCAACTCTATGTCAATAGCAATAAAAGCCATACACTATATCGCATCGTATCGTAGGTTCTATCCGTGTCTTACATTCCATTATGCAGAACAATGCGCTGCTAATAAGGTTCAATGTTTTATTACGTCAGACCAATGTTGGGCCAATGTTGGACCAATCGTGCAATGCCGTCTGAAGTCAGTGAGTGTTCCCTCTTGGATGGAAAGTTGTGTTGACATTAATTAACGAGCGATACATGGGTAACATTCAATTCCGTTTCATCCAGAATTAAGTGAGTAAATAACCCCGTAAATAAAAGGTTAAAGTCAAAAAACACTTCCAATATGAAATGTTAGCATACAGCATAACTTAAATTCGAAAAGTGGCGGAAGGTTGAAAAAGCAATATAATAAAAAAACTACCGTGATTGGAAGAAGCAGAGGAAGACCAAGCTTCCTCAATCACGTAAAAAATTTAAAAAAATTTGGCCAAATCTGGGCCAAAATTGGTAGAACTATAAAAATGTTTTACATTTAATCAAATATTTGGTTCAATAATGCAAATTATCGAAGAATGTTGTGCCAATATTGGTTGCCAAGCAAGTCGGGAACACTTCACAGTATTAGCTCTATGTCTCTGGTTTCAATATAAATGATGTAAGCTATTTATTAGGCGAAGTATTCGCTTTGAATTTATGGGACCGATATGAGAGGTTTTTTATAAGCTTAGAAAAATTAAACCAACCGAAGAAATGTTGTGACAGGGTGGTTGAAGTCGCAAGCAACCAAAGCCTCAGTCTCATCTAAAATGTGCCCTAGAATTGTTCTGAAATTAAGTACAGTTATTAGTCACACCACGAACTTTACGATGTAGGGAAAACATCGAGAAAAAAACCTGCATACGCCAGAGAAAAAAAAAATCAAAGACGTGTAGTTTAGCGCTTGAGAGAAGGCGATGGACTCGCCATCTGTCAGGTTGAAGCATAAAGTTCAGGAAAAAGGAAAAACTGTGCTACCCCTGTGCTTACCTCTTCCTCCCCTTGTGGGCAAAAAGTAAAATGAAATTCTTAGATATAGTAGGAATCCCCTTAAAATTGTCTTTTTGATGAAGCCCTTTCGAATCCACCATAGCATCGAATTATGCCTCAAGCCTGACAGGCGCGAAATCCGCTCTGATAGTGCACAGATAAAATATTTGCCGCTTTGATACGCCGCCTTATCGTCCCATTCCTTATATGGTAATTACGGCGAGATAAAACAAGATTGAAGTTGCCGCTTGTGGAGTACCTATATATGAACAACCTGGGTTGATGTTAGTTTCTCTGAGTCTAACTCTACAAGAAGACAATTCGAAATAAGTATGAAATATAATGAAATTATACCAACTGCCCGCGATAAATGTAATGAATCAAGTTACCATACATTTAGATTATTCGTTGTTGTTGGTAGCCTGGTACATGCCACTTAATTTCCAGGTGTTTCTAATATTTACGACAAATAATCTAATATATGAGGATGAAACCGCAAAACCAGCTGGGGGAACCTTATAAAGCTTTTTTCTAAAGTGAAGTTGGACGAAGCCGGGGCTGATTGCTAGTACCTAAAACTTTAAAATATGAATTGTTTTTAGATAAATACGTTATTGTTGCAATATTCAGTAACGGTGACATTAATTATTTCACGGCTTACAAATATGTACACGTCTTTACATTGTATGTGCCTCTATTGGGTTGATTGGTCTCGGCTCTCCATCCCTTGTAGGGCAGGAAATGGCTCTATTACGATTTCACACCACGCACTAAAGTTCAACTATGTTATCCTGGTTACTATGTAGGCACTTTGTATACAATATACAGATAGACAGAGTGTACAAGCCGTGGTGACCGAGTGGTTTGAGTCGCCTGCAACACAAAGATTGCAAGTTCGAATCTCAATTGTACCTGTTTTTTTTTAACTTTAAGACTCTTCTGTTTTTATACTCACGGAAGGATAGCAGTTATCTTACAATACATAAACAAATAGAATATAGGTGGAACCGCGTGTACAGCTTGTATTCACAAACATGTGACAAGCAGTTTCTAACGGGGTAGGTAGGGTCAGTAGAGCGCCAGATCTCTCTCTACTTACGGAACTATTTCACTTCACCCACATCCTTCATTCATATTATGTACAAAAATCATTCTCAATATTTAATCGGAACTTTAAAGCCTTACTCCAGATGCGATAACACCTGTACAACAGGTTCCTACGCCGGGTGTGAGCTCCAATTTATACAAAATTATTTAACAATGAGCGATGAACATTTATTTTTATAATAATAATAATATAATATATCCTCACGCCTTCCCACAAGGGTCCCCGAAGGGGTAGGCAGAGGTGTATAGGTAATACCCACACACCCACTTTCCGCCAGAGGCATATTAGGTGCCAACGTGACAGATGGCGAGTCCATCGCCGTTACTCAAGCACGACTATACATACGCCTTTGAATTTCTTCTCAGACGTATGCAGGTTTCCTCTCGATGTTTTCCTTCACCGTAAAGCTCGTGGTGTGACTAATCACTGTACTTAAGTTCAGAAAAACTCATTGGTACAGTCGGGATTCGAACTTGCGACCTTTGCGTCGCAGGCAACTGCTCGAACCACTCGGCCACCACGGCTTTGCTTATTTTTATTTTTATGAATTAATTATTTCGGCGATGTATCCACCGCGAAATAATTTTGACTATTTTTTCGGTTCTTTTACGCACTTTAGTGATACAGCTGCCTCTATGTGATGTGGGGACTCAAAATTTGGATGAAAGCCTTATAAATATCCTTATAACTGTGTCCCACAGTTTTATTTGCCTAAAATTTATTTAAATTTTTTGGTACAAGCGGCACCTAATTAGCTGCGTATGTGCCAAAGTGTATAAATAAAGGCGAGTGTGAATTAAAGCGTAGAAAGGGGTAGACCAAATTAGGGGCGTCTTTAAAAAAGGCCAGGTCAAGAGTACCCTAAGCCGAAGAGCATGTATGAAGAAAATAATGAAGGTGGATGAAGCGAAAGAAGTGTGTAAGGATCGTAGCAAGTGGAAAGAAGTGGTCTCTGCCTACCCCTACGGGACAGAGGCGTGATTGTACGTATGTGCCAAATTTCATCCAATTTCAAAACAAACTTACAAATTCCTACTATAGCTAAAAAGTGTATACAGCTAAATAAAACAAAGTTGTTAAAAACCGTGTAATAATGACCAGGTGTCGCACTGGCTCGTTGCCACATGACTCACCGGAATCACCTGCTAGCTGAACCCTAATTCTGTCTCGCGTGTCGTGGATTCGACTCCCTGTTGCATGTTGATCACCCGTTTTTTGCTTTATATCGTTATTATGGCGTTTATAAATTCATTTATAAACGCAATTTGAAGACGCAATTAAAAGTAAAAAAAGGATAGTTCTGTCTGTTGAAGACGCAATATAAGTAAAAAAAAAGCTGTTTAATACAGTAACAAATTTCCATGTAGGGACGTGGGAATATTTCCTATATATCCCAGTATGCTTATAAGACTAGTTTATTATTTGACTCTGGCTATTTATACATTTTTGCCTTCGATCTATCGTAGATGGAATGCATCATAAACTCTCATTTACTTTTACTTTCTCTACAGTTTTTCATTTGTCAATAACTTCGCGCCGTATTATGGAGATAAAAAACTGTTTGAAAAAATCTTTTTTAAGTAATTTTAAACTTATAATAATATAATAATAATATATCCTCACGCCTTCCCACAAGGGTCCCCGAAGGGGTAGGCAGAGGTGTATAGGTAATACAGGTAATACCCACACACCCACTTTCCGCCAGAGGTATATTAGGTGCCAACGTGACAGATGGCGAGTCCATCGCCGTTACTCAAGCACGACTATACATACGCCTTTGAATTTCTTTCTCAGACGTATGCAGGTTTCCTCTCGATGTTTTCCTTCACCGTAAAGCTCGTGGTGTGACTAATCACTGTACTTAAGTTCAGAAAAAACTCATTGGTACAGTCGGGAGTCGGGTATTTTAAACTTTATACTTGAAAATATATGTAAACTTTTCCTTTATCTTCACGGTTATATGCCAATGTGACAGACATCACACACATCTCTCCCCAAGTGTTTGCAGGTTTCTTATCGATATTTACTTCACCGTATAAGTCGTGGTGTGACTAATTACTGGACTATCAGAAAAATCTATCGGTTCAGTCAGGATTCGAACTTATGCTCTTAGCGTTCCAGCTCCAACCTCATAGCCACTACGTTACCTTCTTCTTTATTATTATAACCTCCGTTAACTGTTCAGTAAGTTTTAAAAGTAATGTTTAAAGCTCGCACCACGCATGCGTGAAATGTGTAATATTGAAGCGAAGGTGTGATGTCTAGAAATAGTCCCCTTTCCGGGGACAGAAATATCCCACACATCCGACGCCGGGGGACAATATTCATAGGTTAATTAGTTTTCGAAACGCACTTCACTAAACACGAAGTGAAACGTCAAAGTGCGAGCCGACTGAATCAGTATTCCTTAGGTAGGAAGCTAAAGCGTCACTAATCATTTCATCATCATGATCATATTGTTTTCATCTAGGAAATATCACTATATAGTGTCGCGGTGGCCGAGAGGTTTCAGTAGTTGCCTGCCACACAAGGATTGCAAATTCGAATCCTATGAGTTTTTCTGAACTAAAGTACAGTGTTAAGTCACGTGAGGATCGATCTTCGATTGAGTGGATCATATCAATATTATGCATATTTTTCGAAGGTCGGTTAAACGTGTCGATGATCATAAATCAGTCATCATCAGATCCATTTCCTCACGCACACAACTCAACAGGTGACACAACCGACTGAGTCACACACTAGTAACTTTTGGCGAGTGTCGACCGGGATTGAACCCGTGCTATTTGTGTCGCTGGCTGCGTGCCAAGAGCACTGCTTGACCCGTTTCCTTCAGCTCAGATGGTCCTCGTGATTGCTTTGTGTCTACTGCTTTCATATGACGTAATTGATAGGATGAAACGATATCGATTAAAATCTATAATCGAAAAAAATACGTTAGTTTAAAACTATTAGAATAAGTTTCTTAGAAAGGTCCCCGAAAGGGTAGGCGTATAGAAGTAGTAGGTAGTACCCACCTTCCGCCAGAAGTATATTTTAGGGGCTAACGTAACAAATGGCGAGTCCATCGCCGTTACTCAAGCACGACTATACATACGCCTTTGAATTTCTTCTCAGACGTATGCAGGTTTCCTCTGGATGTTTTCCTTCACCGTAAAGCTCGTGGTGTGACTAATCCCTGTACTGAAGTTCAGTCTTGAAATCTTTGTGATGCAGGCAACTAACTACTCGAAACACCCACAGCTATGATATCAATCTCTGTCTATATATTAGCTTATGTGAATACTTACATACCAAACACGCGAATGAACGTATAATGAACAAAACGCGAAGAGTATCCACCTTCCTAAATGACTAGGACCCAGGAAACGACCAGACTTGTAGTAGAACTATAATGACCTCTAATAACAACGATCATAATTTTATAATTGCAATAATGCAAAGGTGAAGTATCAACCTACATTATACATTGAATAATGAAGCTTCGAAATGAGCTGAAGAAACAATCGTCTTTAAAATCTGAATTTTAACGTTTAATATCTTTAACAGGATCCTCGTGGGAGCGCCATCGGACGACCGCTACCCTCTAGTCTACAACAACATCACTAGACCTGGTGCAGTGTATCGCTGCCAGCCGGGGAACAGGAGGGCTGATGAGGGAAGAGCCCTCGATATGTGTGCTGAGATGGTATTCGACAAGAAAACTAGTGAGTATTTCTTACATACATACATACATATCATCACGCCAAGTCCCTAGCAGGGTAGGCAGAGAGTATAGAGCGCCAGTTCTCTCTAGACTTACATACCTCTTTCGCTTCGTCCACATTCATCAGTCTCGTCATACATGCTCGTCGGTTTCGAGTACTCTTAACGTTCCCGTCCTTGAGAGTCCGATCTATTTGATCCAGGTAGTTGGAGAGGGCTTCCTCTGCCTCTTCTTGCACACACTTTTGCTTTGTATATCCGTTTCGTCAATCTTTCTTCACTCATCCATTCTATGTGTCCATAGAATGAGTAGAATGAGTATTTCTTTCATCCTAATAATCCTAGATAAATGCGACCGTTTTTGAGGATTGGGAGAAATTTGTCATAGACATGTCAAAATCGAATTGTATGCGCGAGAAACCATGGGACATAACTATTATATAATTCTTCTTTACATATATATATATCCTCACGCCTTCCCACTAGGGTCCCCAAAGGGGTAGGCAGAGGTCTGCCCCTTTGGGGACCCTAGTGGGAAGGCGTGAGGATATATATATATGTAAAGAAGAGATTTAGGTAGGCAGAGGTCTGCCTACCCCTTTGGGTGTATAGGTAATACCCACACACCCACTTTCCGCCAGAGGTATATTAGGTGCCAACGTGACAGATGGCGAGTCCATCGCCGTTACTCAAGCACGACTTTGAATTTCTTCTCAGACGTATGCAGGTTTCCTCTCGATGTTTTCCTTCACAGTAAAGCTCGTGGTGTGACTACTCACTGTACTTAAGTTCAGAAAAACTCATTGGTACAGTCGGGATTCGAACTTGCGACCTTTGCGTCGCAGGCAACTGCTCGAACCACTTGGCCACCACGGCTCAATCGATTTTATCGCGAAATGAAACCGCGTGGCATAGCTACTTTACAGTTGGTAGCATTGATCTATCAGTCTATACCTCATCTCGCTCAATTTTATTGCATAAATAAATGTCAGCCGTCTATCACCAAGACGAATGTATCCCAGCCTCCATAGAAGGAAACTAATAAATAATATCGCCGGAGACTGTGTCGGGGACCGATAAGGAACTGACTCCTTATGTTGCTAAATAAATAATATGTGTAGCATGGACAGACCTCCATTTATGACTCCTGCATTAATTCATTTCCTTGATGCATTGCAGCTGTTTGTGGACTGAAGTTGTGACACACAAGATATATATATATATATATAGTACTTGAGGGTTTTTGGGATTAAGCTATGAGATTTTTTCACTATTAAACCTAAAAAATTATCTAATTATAGTTTTGAATGTCGACAAAAAATTACTTTAACACGCTGAGCCCCTAATAGGGTAGTGAGTTAAGGGCCAGTTCTCTCTAGGCTCGCTGATCGCTTTCGATTAATCAATTTTCTTCAGCTTGCAATACTTATATCCTTCAGAGCTCCATCGATTTTTTGTCATCCTATAACCTCTTCTTCCACTCATACTCATATTGTATATCCTGATAACTTTATAACCTCTTTGATATTCGTTTTTTTTATTAAGTTTCTTTGTAGAGCTGCTTTTACTTAATCAGTATCCTCTATTACACTTGTGTAAATTCCGAAGACTTTTATCTCTCTTTTTTAAACCTACATACATACATATCATCACGCCAAGTCCCTAACGGGGTAGGCAGAGAGTATAGAGCGCCAGTTCTCTCTAGACTTACATACCTCTTTCGCTTCGTCCACATTCATCAGTCTCTTCATACATGCTCGTCGGTTTCGAGTACTCTTAACGTTCCCGTCCTTGAGAGTCCGATCGATTTTTAAACCTGTGTGCCTTAATTATTGGTAAATTCAAATTAACTTTCGAATCTAACTTCCCTAAATACCATTAGCCGGGGTCGTGTACTGACGTCCTCAGTGCTCGTGTGTCAGTGTCAGTTAGCTGCACGCGCACCTGATTTATGGCCTCGACAGGAGCTCCTTGCTTTGTTCCTCCAATAAATGACTTATTGCCTGTTTGTATTGTTGGATTGCTTGAATACTTTCAGTAACCTTAACTTAATTTTATTCTTAATACGATATCCAAAACAATGATTCCTTTTACAAACGTCCTCCTCCGACTAGATCTGTGAATCTCAAACTAGGCCGAACATGAAGTGTAGGAATGTCAAGATATGAAAAGATTCATGAATGTACATGAAGCGAAAGTGGTCTTGAAGTCTAGAGAGAACTAGCACTATACTCTCTCTAGTCCGTGAGCGACTCTGTTTGGTGGTATGTATAATGTATGACACTGAACTTTAGATTAGGAACTTTTCGAATAGTAGAAAATATTTTTTTTTACTACCTTATTGTATTACTACCTTATTGTATGGCAGCGAATCCTGGGTATGTCAGAGGAAGTATGAAAATAGCTTGAATGCAGTCGAGATGCGATCTCTTCGAAAAATGTGCGGCGTAACGATATTAGATCGAATCCGCAATGAAGAGATTCGCAAATCAACTGGCGTGAATGAGGGCGTGATTGTAAAGATGAAGAAAGGCATGTTACGTTAGTTTGGACACATAGAAAGGATGAGTGAAGAAAGATTGACGAAACAGATATACAAAGCAAAGTGTGTGCAAGAAGAGGCAGAGGAAGGCCACGTTCCAACTACCTGGATCAAATAGATCGGACTCTGAAGGACGGGAACGTTAAGAGTACTCGAAACCGACGAGCATGTATGAAGAGACTGATGAATGTGGACGAAGCGAAAGAGGTATGTAAGTCTAGAGAGAACTGGCGCTCTATACTCTCTGCCTACCCCGTTAGGGACTTGGCGTGATGATATGTATGTATTTTTTTTAATGTTTCTGATTTAAGTCAATTCTCTGACAATGAGTCACACGCTAAGAATTCGAGCTGGTGAGTGTCGAATGGCGTGAATAAATTTTCGAGGTTCGAAAAAGTAAGGAGGTATTCAAATTAAACCATAACTCGGGTTAAAAGTCGAGGAATGTTTGGAACAACGACCGCCTACATGAATCACGGGATACATCTTAGCAACATTAAGATGCCGTGAACTGCGCTAAATATACTTTGATGTTATCCCAGTTATTCGCCAGCTTACACAATGGACCTCAATTTAAGACGTGGTCTTATTGCATGAGATTCTAGCGGTTTTAATGGTTGGTAACAATGCATCGCCTATTATACAATTACTTTATTCGTCATATAATAGACATATAGGTATATCATATTGATAAGAGCCGTGGTGACCGAGTGGTTCGAATAGTCTGCAACGTAAAGATTTCAAATTCGAGTTTTGACTGTACCAATAAGTTTTTCTGAACTTAAGTAACAGTCATTAACACACCACTAGCTTTACGGTGAAGGTAAACATCGACAGGAAATCTGCATATGCTTGAGAAGAAATTAAAAAGTCGGACTTTCCAACTGTCACGCTGGCATCTAAAATATATCTTCACGCATCGAGCCTTCAGCAATATTTTTTGTTATTATATTGAATAGAGATGGTTTAAGGAAGTTGACAGCTTGCAACCGATCGTAAACCGCTAGCCTTCTGCTAATTGATACGTCGCCAAGTCGGTCGGACAGGATGTGTTAACGGATGGTTGCGCGTGAGTCGCTTTTTAACCCATATTGAACACCTCCAAAGGGCAAGGAACGATTTCTTTCTCGTAATCTACACAAAAAGAGTATTCTTATATAGAGCGCATTCTATATATTGTATAGTATATTACTGTAGAACGCACCGCGTATATCCGGGAACGCGGGTGCGGGCATTTATTACAAGGACTTTCTGAATTTTATGTCCAGTGATTAGTCACACCACGAGCTTTAAGGAAAACATCGAGAGGAAACCTGCATACGGTTGAGAAGAGATTCAAAGGCGTACTTATAGTCGTGCTTGAGTAACTGCGACGCACTCGCCTTGTAACGTTAGTACTTAAAATATATCCCTGGCGGAAAGTGGGTGTGTGGGTACTACCTATACACCTCTGACTACCCCTTCGGGGACCCTTGTGGGAAGGTGTGCGGATAAATAGGTAAATAATAAATCTTTCTCTGTGCCAAATGTAATCATATTGCGTTTAGAGGTTTTAGCATGAAAGAGGAACAAATAACCTCACACATTTCCGTAAACATTGACGATATTAGTAAGGTCTTTATGTCTTCTAGAAAATAAGGCTGACCCACTTTCATACGAAGTAGCACCGTATTGTTATAATCAAGAGAGAGCACTTGTAAGTTGCAGGCGGTATTATTGGATCGTATTAATGGATAATTATCGTCGGTTCGTTACGAAACATTTACTGGGTCATGTAGGTCGAGCGTGGGCCGATGTGGGCGGATTACCTGCACGGGGATTTCGCTATTGAGCTTACGTATACTTGGTAAAAGTACTGATAAGGAATGAACATATATATATGCACAGTTCTGTATGCGGGTTGGTTGTATTAATAGAAAACATAAACAAGAGTTAGATCAAGTCGAGCGAACTCTCAAGGATGGCAATGTCAAGAGTACTCGAAACCGGCTGATCGATCGATGAATGTGGATGAAGGAGCCTTGTGGGAAGGCGTGTAGTTATCATATATTATACTATACATTCCTTTCGTCTGAAACTTCAATATGAGCTCATCCATTAAAACATGATGCATCGCACTTAGAATTAAAAACTTGAATCACCAAAGGTTGACTTCAAAAGATGTCGTAAATTTGTTGAAATTCACGACATGAGAAGCAAGCTGCTAATTACTCCTATAGTTATTTTGTAATATTCATATATCAAGCTTGTTGTAACATATGAAGCTTTGATCCACTTGCAGATACGATCCCTACCCCTTCAGATTTAATTATCTGTAGAAGGATTGCCTTCTACAGATAATTAAATACAGGGAGTTGTTTTGAAACAAAGCACTAGGGGTTTTGCAACACACATGCATACATGCACCACCGTAGACCGCCAGTTTGCTCTTGACTTTCAGAACTCTGTAGATTCATCCAAATTCATCGGAATTTCCCGTCCTTATACTATCTGATTTAGGTAGTTGGAACGTGGTAAAAATAATCATGGATGCTTATGCTTTGAAAGGAGAATGCTTTATCCAAGTAATAATCAATACAATTACTTTTCTATATTCTGGACAACTCGCACAGTGTCAAATGGCTTAAGATCTAAAGTGTAACAACACTACCACATTGTAAACCAATACGAATGTATTGTGACATGAATGAGTGTAACATTTTATAGTTGGAAAGGGTCACCCAGTTCAGCCCCATAAGGAAGCGCTCAGGCTGGTTCAATTTCTTGGTTCAAAGATAACATGCTTTCCTGATAACGCTGAGGCTGAGCATGCAAATGCTCGCAATTGGCTTCGTGTCGATATCGATAGATGGCGTTTTTAAGCGATAGGTACTTTATGGCGATAAGGATCCAGAGTACTCAAAATTGGTGATCAAATATAAAGAGACGACTTAGGACGAGATGAATTAGGAGGAAGAGGAGGAGGTCTGTTTGTCTAGAAAGAACTGCCACTCCACTCACTCTGCCTACTCCGTGATTTTTTATACATATTTTAGGTGACAACGTCAGATGGCGAGTCCATCGCCGTTACTCAGGCACGACTACACACATACGCCTTTGCCTTGCTTCTCAGACTTATGCAGGTTTCCTCTCGATGTTCGACTAATCTTTATCGATTGCATATAATATCGACTGAGGCCCACACTACACGAGTATCTTATCAGTGTTCAAGTCCGGTGTTTCACAAGCTCCATTGTAATCGGCGGCTGCTGTAAACAATCTTCTTATCACGCGCTTTCTTTGACTAACACTATATTTATTATGCTTATCTATTTCTTTTATATCGTGGACTAAATAGCTTTCAGTAAATTACGGGTATAAATATTTACACAACTTACCACAAAAGTCCTCGAAGGGGTAGGCAGAAGTGTAACAGCATTATTTTAATTTTTTTTTTAATATTTTGGCAGTCGGTCTTTTATCTGCTGGAGAAATATTTAAGTGCTAACGCGACGTATTATGAGCTATGGTTTCTCAAGCAGTATGCAGGTTTCCTCTCAATGCTTTCCTTCGACATTTAAGTCCAGAAAATCTCATTTCTAGAGACCGTCGGCGCTCGAACTGGCGATCTTAATACCATCTCTCTGCCACAGCGATTTTCAAGAATTAGCTCTCAAATTCAAACATGAAATGCTCACGACAATTTTCTTTGTCGTAACATCTTGTAAAGGCCAAAACATGTGCACACGATTTTAGTACCTATGTAATAGAATCACGAAGCATTGAAGTCGCCAAGACAACGACTTGAATAAACTAGATGCGCTAATTCATATAACACAAGTTATTTTCATGATGATAGGACAATGATGACAATGATGATGATAGAGCGTGATAGTTGACTTCAGACTCCATTTGCAGTCTTCAAGCCTTTAAACCGGCCAGTATGTATGAAGAGATTAATAAATGTGAACGAAGCGAAAGAGGTATGTAAGTCTAGATAGAATTGGCGCTCTACCTTCCTGCCTATCCTGTGAGGGACTCAGCGTGATGATGTATTGTAATTTTGAAGTGAATTTCCACGTCATACTGTATGTCACTACTTCCCTCTCATAGAAGATATAGGAAAATTACTTTCTCCAATCCATCAAGTCCGTCTTCCAGTATTTATTTCAACTTCTTTCTTCTCATTCGATATTTTTTCTATCAAAACTAATTCGCTTACATAGATAGATAGGCAACGACTATTACTGGTACGATTACGCCTTTAATTTTCTTTATTGTTTCTTTTATCATAAAGCTTAATTACATGCAGTCACATCAGATTTTTTATTTATACCACACGAGTGGCAAACAAGCATGCGGTCCGCCTAATGGTAAGCGGTTACCGCCGCCTATGGACGCTTGCAAGACCAGGGGTATCACTCGCGCGTTGCCGACCCTGCAGGAATCTTTTCACACCCTTATTGAAGAACTCCATGCTGTACTCTCCAGGGAAAACCTCAACGGGGAGCTCATTCCACAGCCTGAGCGCTCGCGAAAGGAAACTCCTTTGGAACTGCACTGTACGAGACCTTTGTGGTCTGAATATTTTAAACATGGTGGTATTGATATTCTTAGGGAGGTAAAGTTAGTACTTCCATATGTTATTATCAGTGGCTAGGCATTTTATTTTCCCATTGCTTTAAATGCTCATGTTCCGCGCTCGACAAATTCGAGCGCTATCCGCGATCTGTGACCAAATACAGAAACGAGACGTGCCTGCGCGAATAACATGCGCGTTATTTATGTTTCGTTGCTTTGTGTTGTGTAGACAAGTTTTTAATAGTGCAGTTGTTTTGCGTAAGTATGTTAATACTAGGCTCAGTTGGGAAAATTGCTACCTTATCTGTTAAGTTATACGCAGTGCCCTCAGACTTTGAGTAGCACTTCCGATTCGCGATGTACATGACGCCCTGAGTCCACTACGCAGGCAGAGGGAAGAGAGAGTTCCTTCCAGACTTATCAGTATATATACCCAAATTTGCGATATGTTTTACTCGGTACGAAACTTTTAGTGCAGTGGTTCGAATAGTTTTTTTGACCACCACGAGCATTACGGTGAAGGAAAACATCGCGAGGAAACCTGCATACGTCTGAGAAGAGGACGTATGCATAGTTTTGCTTGAGTAACGGCGATGGACTCGCCATCTGTCACGTTGTCACTAAAAATATATTATAATGGAACATTAATATCTTCATATTTGCTTGTTAATATAACTCGTACGACTATTGGACTCATTTAGGTGGGTTCTAACACCAACCACTAGCATCCAGCCCGCCTGATGGTAAGCGGTTACCGTAGCCTTTAGTTGAAGGACCGCCCGTACTTTCATCGATATTATGAACTAATATTATTGTTGACTAAATAATACAAATCATAATTATAACTTTGATCGGGCTAGTGTAAATATTCAGTAGTTAGTGGGCTCTGTTATTCGGCGACGTGGGCGCATGGCCACGCGTGGGCTGCCCGGACCCCACATATTTGTCAATACTATGAAGTAGTTTATTCAAATAACTTGGTCGGTTGATAGAGCGATTAGCATTTTTTGATTTGAAGATTGTATACTTCGACCTTAATTGGTCGCGTTTGGATAAGCTTATGGGATGTGGTGGGGTGCATTGGTGTTATTTTATGGTAAATATACGAGTGATGCTAGTTCTGCTATCACGGTTAGCTACGGCTTAATGTTTTGATGGCTAGCATTGTATTATATTAGTTTCCAAACGACTATGGTCACGCAAACACTTTCTCACGCACACAAGCATTGATTTTAAATTGGTAACATTTAGATTGATTTAAATTCAGTTCAAGTATTTAATTAATATATAGTTCACTGATTTTCATTAAAAACAACGCTATAATAACTAAATATATCTCTGGCAAAATGTGATTTCGTTGCTACACATCTTTGCGTTCGGAAATGATTGGATAATATTTTATGGTTTTAAGTAAATAAGTCTTCACGCCCTCCCACGAGGTTTAGTATCCACGAGCGCACTTTTCCCCGGAAATATGTTTTAGGTATCACGGCGTGACAGATGGCGAGACCATCGTTGTTTCTCAAACATGACTATCATATATATTCGTTTTGGAATTTCTTCTCAAACGAATGTAGGTCTGCTCTCGATGTTTCCTTCACCGTAAAGCGTATGTTGTGATTAAGCACAGTAAATAATAATAATAATATATCCTTACGCCTTCCCACAACGGTCCCCGAAGGGGTAGGCAGAGGTGTATAGGTAATACCCACACACCCACTTTCCGCCAGAGGTATATTAGGTGCCAACGTGACAGATGGCGGGTCCATCGCCGTTACTCAAGCACGACTATACATACGCCTTTGAATTTCTTCTCAGACGTATGCAGGTTTCCTCTCGATGTTCGTACATTCAAATAATTCCATTGGTAAAGTCGGTATGCGAACTGGAAATCTTTACGGTGTAGGCGACTACGGAACACTCGGCCACCTAGTATAATATGCAAGAAAATACACCCAAAATATTCCCTATATTTGCCAAGTAAACATGGCCAAGTTTTCTCAAATGATTGACACAACGAACCAATAATGTGTAGTGAGGTGTTAAGCTGTGTCGTCACCTACTCACAATAGATGCTTGGTCAACAAGCGAATTGTGCGCGTGGGCATATAATTTGTCGCATCCGGTGGGCAGGCGGTCACATTTGTAAAAGTAAAGCGTCACGATCAATAATTTCCATATAAATGATGCTGTCATACTTAATATTTGGTGACTTATTGTCGTTTAATTACCCTAGAAATGTTGATATATCTCCATAGCAGAAAAATACTCTGCCATCCCCATGCGTATAATACATACATACATACATATGATACACCCAGGACTCGATCTGATGATTTGTCTTCTTCATATCTTCACGCCTTCCAGGGGTGTATGAGCACCGTCTTCGCAGGAGATATGAACAAAGATACACCTATATAGGTGCAAACGTAACACATGGCAAGTCTATAGCTCTATAGTTTCACAAGCTATACACATGGCTTTAGATTCCTTCTCAAACATACTTAATTATGCTAGTTTCCTCTCGATGGTTTCCTTCAGCTCGTTCAGAAAAACCCATAAGCACAGACGGGATTCGAAATAGCAATATTTGTGTTACAGACACCCAACCATTACGGTATCATAATATGACGCATTTAGTACTTTATCTGACGTTTATCTATTTTATGCTACAGAAAATATTATCTAAATTTGGCAGCCCTATAGTCTGGTAAAGTAGGCAATGTTTGTGCTCCAGCACACAGCAATTCGGGCAGTCAAGTTCAATTAGCTTGTCAACTGACGGAAGGAGACTAATGGTTTTGTTTGACTACACTGTGTGAAGGCGCTACTGAGAGTTGTCATTAGATTTTTTTCATAACACAATTGTGGTAACTAATCATGCGTCACCCGCCGATTATGCACGCTTGCAACCAGGGGATCGGACACGCGTTGCCGAGAAACCCTGTTACCCTATAGAAATCTTTTCACACCCTTGAAAAGATTGATAAAAGATACCCTCCACTGCTACTGCCGCAACGAACTCTGACCTGAATGAGTCAACAGTTTAGGTAACCTTTTTATCACTGCATTACTTAAGTAGTATTACGTTTTATTCGTTTAGAACAACTATAGGTAACATTAAACCGACTGAATAAACCGTCGTATCAAAATCTATAAATCGTTATCAGGAGATATTAAAAGTTTCAAATGTTGCCTAACACACATGTTTGACGTAAAATACAGTATAAAAGAAACTTGAATAAAATACTCGAAATGGTATTGTCGGGTCCATGACCTTTTGGCACGTTAAGTATGAATTCGTCTAAGATTTTGATGATATTAACTTTGATAGCTTAACGTTGAAGGATATATAAAACACTAGCTGTCCCACCCAGCTTCGCCCGGATGAAAAAGTAAAATTTCCTGAAACCCGATCGTAGCGCCACCTATCGGTTCCAATTATGATGTAAGCTATCCTATCTTTTAAGTTGGGTTAAACTGCATGCGGTGTGCAAATTTGATTGAAATCGGTTAAGTAGTTTAGGATCCCATCGCGGACAAACAACGTGACACGTAATTTATATAAGTACAATAAGATTAAGTTCACATAAATTCAAACTGATTTCGTATTTATACCTCAACAATACAATGTAATATTACTATTAATAAATTATACAGTGTATTTGGACTCACATTGGCCGATTCCAATAGCTTCTTGAAGGAAGCACTTTGTGCGAAGATCCCCTTTCTCGTAACTCAACACCGCGTCCGGGGCGCTACTTAGAAATCAGAAAAAATATTCGCAGAAATTAAAGCAGTGTTACATTATAGATAGTGCCATCCTCGAAGACACGCCCCACCAATGGGGAGTACAACCCGAGTCTATTATTTGTTAGTGTGCGTGTGCATTCATAAGTTATCAGTGTGTACCGATATTACTCAAACATTAGTGGAAGGTTGCTCACTTAGTGTAAGTGAGCAATAAAATATAAGGAAAAATAATGGGGCACCTCTTTGTGGATGGAACTATCTATAGCCCCCTTTTTATATGTTTAATATGCCGTAGAATGTCTTTGTAAGGAGACTAGATTTGATGATATAGTGATGATGATGATGGCTTAAAGAGTTAACAATAAGATATAAATATTAAGCTAGGTCACCGTAATGCTGCTAAACTTCTTGGCACGTTGCCGCGGAACACCGATTGGGCACAAATGTTTTATCTGTAAATAGTTAGTTTTAAAACTGTTTTTAGTAAATATTGGTAATTGATGTTTTGTAAATGACATAGCTACGTTTACAACTGACAAATATCGCGAATTCGGAAACCTTGAATATATGTATGTTTATGTACCATTAAAAGCAAGACGTATGGTTTAAGATAAGTCAAGATCAGTCGATCTCAAGAAGATCGAATCTCTATGGTGACTATTTTTTTTTATACCTCAATGGTGGAAGGCAAGCACGCGGACCACGTGATGTTAAGCGGTAACCGCCGCCTATGGATGCTTACAGCACCAGGAGTATTACCCTGCAGGGATCTTTTCACAACCGCCTCCTTTCTGTTACTTCTTCACAAATTATTTTCCGCTCAAGATGATTTCTTCTACTCAAATGTATTCAGGCTTCCTCTGGAAGTTTTTCTCCATCATCAGGCTGTTTTAAAGGGATATCTTTCTGGGAAGGTGTGAAGACTTAACAAAACATATTGAAAGAAAATGACACAGTCTAATGTTAGTTGATAAGTAACCGTTCCTCGGAAGACGTTATGACATCATAGTCAAACCTGTTTTGCGAATTAGTGAAGGCTCGTTTTGCCAAAACTTGTTGTTTCGAGAATTCCTCATGTTATCTTTGCTTATGACATTAAACTGACACAAACCTAATAAATAAATAGTATTCTACTATATATAAATAAATTGTATTATATGATGTGAATTTTGTGAGCATGTTTGGATGGAATTGAATGAAATTTGCAACAGAGATACATTATGGACTAAGCTGGACTAACTTATAGGATATTTTTTAGTTCTACAAATAATCTACCAATGATGATGTAGTTGCCAACGTGACATCGAGCTGAGTGACATCTCAAGCACGACTATACATACATACGCCTTTTGAATTTCCTCTCAGACGTATGACGTACATTAACAATAGATGAGTAAGAATTGGGTTTTATACGTTTTTCGTAAAAGAATTAGATTTGTTTTCTTTTTATCTTTTTCGGCTCCCACCCGGCGTTATTTTTAATTCAAAATATTTATTTAATTTAAAAATTCAATGATAATTCGCTAAACTAAAGATTTACTCAACATAAAAAGAAGGTTTTTTTCAAAAGAATGATGAAATTTAAATGACATTAAAATGCGCTTTGGCCGTTGGCCGATTGGCCAGCGATGCGTGTTCCATGTTTAAACAGAGCGGTATCTGTTCGATCGAGTCGTTCGATGGTGCATTAGAATCGAATGCATCGCACTACATTAACGCTCGCGCTGATAACATATAAATCAATGTGCGGCGATGGTGGGCGTAGGGGCACTGTGGATTTTGAAAGATGTGGATATTGTTTTGGTTAAAATTCGAGGATAGGATGAGGATAAATATTTTTTAAAATACGAAAAAGAATAGTACACAAAACTAGCAATCATAACATATATCATAACTGCCATTACATACATACATACATATCATCACGCCAAGTCCCTAACGGGGTAGGCAGAGAGTATAGAGCGCCAGTTCTCTCTAGACTTACATACCTCTTTCGCTTCGTCCACACTCATCAGTCTCTTCATACATACTGCCATTACAGGTTCAACAAATTCAACAATGTAGGCAACTATTATTATATATTACCAACTATTATAATAACATTAGTATTAACTATAGCACAATAAGAATAATGTGGTCCTTGCGAATTCGTTCTTAAAACACGAGAACAGATCGATATTATCCGGTATCGATCGATATTATTAGGTATTGCAAACGATTTGTTTTTTTTTAAATTAATCTATGGAATACATTATCCATATGTAATTTAAATCAATTTTATAAATAAAAACATATCCTATTTTTTTCTCATAATATGGTGTCATCAGCACTCCTGCGCATCAGTATCGGGGTCGAGTACGATGCTACTGCAGAAGCGCCATCTACACAATTCCAACTCCATATGACGGGGTTGACGACCTTCCACATGTGCCCATATATGAATATTTTTGCGAGTGACTGTACATATTAAATACTGCAGATGATTTCAATATAAGATAATGAATTTATAATTAGAACTAGCTGCTTGCCCCGACTTCGCACGGATTGAAGAAAGTGAGACCAATTCTGCGCATCTGCTTTTGCCGATCGTAATTTTACTAACATTACTATAAATACCTGTTTGTGCCTGTGAAATGCCTGTGAAAGTTTGTCACAATGTTTGTTTCTCTTTCATGCAAAAACAACTGAACAGTACTGGATGAAATTTAGCACAAGTAACACTTATTTTATTTGAGACGAAATAGTCTACAAATATGTATCAAATTTTACGCAGGTGACTCCAGGGGGCACAGCTAGCTATAATTAAATATCTACATTCCCACAAAGGTTCCCGAAGGGGTAGGCAGAGGTGTGTCACCGATGCAGGTTTCCGCTCGATGATTTCCTTTACCATAAAACTCGTGGTGTGACTGATCACTGTCAGCAAAACTCATTGGTTCAGTCGGGATTCGGACTTACAATCTTTGTGTTGCAGGCGACTGTTCAAACCTTTCGACCACGACAAATCTTCATCTATACTTAATATTATAAAGAGGAAAGATTTGTATGTAAGTAATGTTTGTATTGAATAGGCTCCGAAACTACTGGACCGATTTGAAAAATTCTTTGTCCATTGGAAAGCTACATTCACCTTGAGAGACATAGGCTATTCTTTTATAAAAATATCTTATCTCCACCCGTGCGAAGCCGGGACGGACCGCTAGTAATTAAATATTATAGATATCAAGTTAATTGAGAGCAATCAGTTCCCAATTGCAGCTGGGTCCAAATTGCAACCAGCCACTTGTCGCTAATTGGTCCTAAACAACTGGTTGCTAGCGTCCCGGTTGTAAATGGTTGATTGATGGGGTGCTCTCGTGGCCGCTCCCAATTGCTTGTGGTTAATTGAATTGGGTGCTTCACTTTATTTATTGCTTTGAGATTTTGTTTTGTCAATCAGCATCTGATGCAATGCTGAATACTTTTTTATTCACTGTATGTATCGTTTTATGCAACTGTTTTATTGACTCACGTGTTTCTCCACGACCAAATCGTCAAAATTGGGCTGATGATGAAGGATAGTTTAATACAATATGCGTTGGACTTAGCATGGAGATAAATCTTGGTGCTGGATGCTTAATCGACGAACAGTTACCTTGAGCTCAATGCTTCTCGGAGATCTTCTGTAATGACACGTCCATTAAACGGCGGTGGACTGTTTCTGACAGTTCATTATTTTCTTAATACAAAGCTACCAACTTAATAAATATGATTACTACCATGTTGACGTTTCGTCACTTCTCACTGGATAACTTCTTTGATGTTACGTCACGTCAATAAAATGCGGAAAGTTGTTTCTGACAGTTCATTATTTTCTTAATTCAAAGCTGCCAACTTAACAAATCTAATTACTTGACTGAATATGGATGTTCGGCTTAAAATACCTTTAATATATATATGATTCTTCTGTTCGTGTGTTTGTCACTTAACTCTTATTAAACGTCTAACCCGATTTGGATGAAATTTTGTTTAATGGGTTACTGGATAGTTTGAAATTACAGTTAGATCCGGTAGATACAATCTTTATTTTACCATCCAAGCCAAGCGAAGCTGGGCGGGACAGCTATATTGTAAGGCGATTTTGCTTTGTAACATAAAAATAAGCATACATTTTATTAATTGAGTGGCTTCTAAATGGAAAGCCAGATAGCAATGTGGCCATATCCACAGCTGTTGTTTACCGAGATGCAAGAACCAGTTGGTGACAAACATTGGTCTGAGGTAAATTTGGTGTGTCCACCAATATAATGCAAATGTTTGCCTTGTAATTGAACGTGCCCGTGTCTCGCGATAACTGTGGAATGTTGCTGACTGTACTGGCAGTTGATGTTTGATTAATAACTTGGAATTATGATTTGAGTGAGGTACCGTTAAACCTATGGATCAAGGCTCAGTCAACTTAAGAGGAATTCTTCGGTAGCATTCACTTCCCTATTATCTCTTGTGCAAACCTACCATCTAATATTTCTCCATCGTAGACATTTCAAACGATACGTCAAAGCTACTTTATTCATCACTAGTGAACCGCCCTTTTAAAGAGACTGCCGCGTTTTAGAGGAATGCTTCCAGACATGTATCCTCAAGACGATGCAAAAGAACACAGCTTCAGTTCAGTTTACAGCTAAGTTCAGAAAAACTCAATGGACAGTCGGGATTCGAATTTCGAAAAATTTTATTTGTATTGAACCTTCTTGGTCTATTACGAAATGAGTCTTACACGGCGTGGCCGCTTTCGGTTTTCATACACTATTAAAATTATCGATTTGCTTTACAATTAATTAACTATTACTCCTTTTCTTTTTAATGGAACTGCACCCAAAGTATGTTTTTAATTAATCACGGGCCATTAATCATTTTAATGTACGACATCCCTTTGTAGCCGATCAACCGACGGACAGAACCATTACTAATTAGTAGAGGCATGCCCTTCCTGGTCAATGTGTGGAGGAACTGATTTATTTCTATGAACCGGTCAAAATATAAGTGTAATTAAATTGACGAGCATAGAGTTCAAAATTAAGTGGTTTTCTATTGCACTCAAAAATGGCGAGCATATATGAAGAGACTGATGAATGTAAAAAAAGTACGTCTAGAGAGAACTGGCTCTTTTAATCTCTCTGTTTACCAGTGGCGTGGGGTGAAAAAAAAGAAAGGTAAAGCCGGACCAAAAAAATGGCTAACGCGTGAATAAGCAAAACATCATATCTTAACTTGTAAAAAAAAATGCAATAAATTACATACCATATATTAGTGTGTTAGTTCACCTCCCAAAACTACGGCGAAATGTTATGTATGGTGGTTGCGTTGCGTTGTATTGCAGTTGTAGTGTTCACCACCTTCCCCATACATGACATTACTGGTATCATATGAACAGTGCATGTCGAGTATGATAAAAGTGGCCTTAAAAAGCCGTTTTAAAGCACACGTCACTCAGACGGGGGTTATAAATACACAGCCAAAAAAAGAACTAAAATAAGTGAAACTTAACTTGCCAGCATCATCATCACAAACAAATACCAGCAGGAATACTGCAGTATTTATTTTTCTATACTACAAACCGAAAAACAAAATAACATGGACATGACATGGAAAGCAAAATAACTTATGTAATTTTCAACTGCCGGTTATCCAATCGTATTTATCATACATAGAACTGTGAAAATGTTTGAAACACCCATCCTTACGTCTATAATCAATTTTCATATCGGGACGAGTTCGTCCATGTTTAATGATATATTTTTTATTTTCGAAAGATTGTTTTGAGAACGAAGTTAACTCATTTAATAGGTAATCTGTAAGACAACAACCTATTTGTATTAACGCCGCCATTTCTAACCTAACAGACTACGTGACGACAAGAAACAAAAATAAACAAACAAACCTTTACGGTGAAACAAAACAAACACTGTGACAACACTTGGCAAGTAAAATTTCACTACTTTCCTTTTTTTAAACCATATACTACAACACAATCAAGCTTATCACATATTACAATAGATAAATTAGCATAACAAAACAATCCGTGCAAATACGCGCGAAATAATGGCTAGGTGAGGTCAATGATTGACTCTTGAATTGCTCTGATTGGAGGAAACTTTTCAAGCGAAACGAAACCTTAACACATAACAAATAAAGATTGGAGGCTATCTGAGATCGGCTTATAATCGCTGTTATATCGACGAATGGTTGGATGTGGTTGTAATGTCTATGTGTGCGTGAATTGCCTACATTTTAACTATTTGAATTCCCAATATTATGAGCGAGTTCCCCAGCCGCCTACTACGTGAAATCGTGTATGTGGGCGTTTGCGCGATTTCACATACATTGCGTTTTTGTACCCAGCATATTGGAGGATATTCTTACAAAGGGCGCAATGTAATTATGTCTCTTGCGATATTATGACTACATAGAATAGTCGTATATGAGCGCGAATCTGCCAAGGGAAGCCGGTAGGAATCGTGTTCTAAGGACGCTTCGCCACTGCTGTTTACCCTGAGACTCAGTGTGAAAGTATAATGTGCATGTGCGTAAGTTAATAAGGCGTGAGGATATATATATATATAATATATCCTCAAGTCCTCCCACAAGGGTCCCCGAAGGAGTAGGCAGAAGCGTATAGATAGTACCCACACACCAACTTTCCTTCATAGATCAAAATCAAAATATTTTATTCAACTTAAGGGACACAGGGAACACTTATTGAACGTCACATATTTAATATAGACTAAAGTTACCTAGTAGATACATTTTAGGTGCCAACGTGACAGATGGCGAGTCCATCGCCGTTACTCAAGCACGACTATCGACTATCTTTCTTTCGTCTTCGAATTGCCTCTCAGACGTATGCAGGTTTCCTCTCGATGTTCACCGTAAAGCTCACAGTGTGACTTATCACTGTAGTTAAGCTCAGAAAAACTCATTGGTACAGTCGGGATTTGAACTTGCGATCTTTGTATTGCAGGCAACTACTCGAACCACTCGGCTATCACAGCTTTGTATATAAGTTAACGAGGCAAAAGCACATTTTTAACATAATTTTGTGAGGGGCTTTATGCATAGTGGTGCAGACGTTAACCCAAGCATTAAAACATCGCATGGAGGGCATGAAAATATAACGCCCTCAAATTGGAAATAATATCAAACGTACGTATGAATAAATAATACGTATAAATATGTATATTATCAGTCTGAACTTGCGCGGTCGGTCATTATTGAGCATACCAACGTGAATTATGCGCCCAGCGGGCCGAATCATTGTAGGGCGGGATTCCGGTAACGTTTGTCTGTCTGTTGTATTAGGGATGGGTGCATTTTGGACGTTATTAAGTATTTGAAATGTTATTAATCTTAGCGACTCGTGCTATCGAGGGTACAGAGCGTGACGCGACACTACCGGCACATGTTTTGAGCCATAAAGCAGGAAAGAACCGTTGCATTCCCCAGGATATTAGTATATCTCAAATATATTTTCATGGCATCTCACAAAAGTATCCGAAGGGGTAGGCAGAGGTGTGGTAGGTAGGTACGTTGTTTTAGTTTTCTTTTCAAACGTATGCAGGTTTGCTCTCGATGTTTTCCCTCACCATGAAGCTTGGATTACAATTACAGTTAGATCTGTTTTCAATCTAGATTATCTTCTACTCCTCATCATTCTGTACCCTCTGGTAAATCCCATCTACCTCAATTTTTCGATGCTGTCAATCAATTAATTAAAGCCAAAAGCGGCTTGAATATTGACCACCGAGCTACCACTCAAATATTTTATTAAGACATCAATCTCCTGTGAGGCATAAAAATAATGAAGCCAAGTCATCAATTTGGTGAAATCAGATAGCCCGATATGGCCACCCATCACATTAGTGGCCGTATATGTAGGCACTTTCAATTATGAAATAACAGTTGAGCATTGATGGCTTCCGCTTGTAACATCTTTATGAGTACTGCAAATTATTTTGCGCGTGCTTTTCAATATTTTAATTATGGTTGGTAGTTATGAGGGTCGCTCCCTACACTACGCTTTGGTCACCGATTACCATAAGATGGGACACGTCAACCTTGTCCAAAAAAACCACTCAGAGACTTTTTTTTATACAACTAGAGGGGCAAACAAGCATACGGCCCACCTAATGGAATACGGTTACCGCAGCCTATTTACGCATACAATACCAAAGTATCATTTGCGTGTCGCCACTCTGTGTTCCCCTCCCTCTGTCCCAATCCCTCTGCTGTCAATACAATATAACAATCCTCCCCCCTCCCCAAGGAGCTCAGTACTTGTATATATACTATTTTCTTCACATGATCCCATAATATGTAGAGTGATATAGACCTGTGTTGGCCGAGTGGTTAAAGTTGACATCATTATTGCAGACTCGAACCTTGGCGAATTAACTTAACGCTGTAGGAAAACATTTAAGAAACCCTACATGTGCTTTCTAAAAAAATTCTCTCATGACGTATAAGGAGGTCAAGGAGGTTGCGCTGGACAGAAGCGAATGGAGGGGACTGCATCAGAGACGCCGACAAGAGACCAGCTCTTAAATTTGTGATGATGACATGTGCTTTAGATGGAATTCAAAGTCGTCAATACGTTCCGACAATACAGTTGTATTTGAGAAACAACGATAGGCTGAACGATTTATTTAAATGAATCGCTACGCAAACAGCGCTGCCCACCTCTGCCTACCTCTTCAAGAATAACCTGAGACTCTTTACATCTTTTTCACTTGAACATTACATTTGATTCTACACGAAGATAAGAATGCAATATTACTAAAGTTACACCTATTTTTATACACGAGCCGTGGTGGCCGAGTGGTTCGAGCAGCTGCCTGCGACGCAAAGGTCGCAAGTTCGAATCCCGACTGTACCAATGAGTTTTTCTGAACTTAAGTACGGTGATTAGTCACACCACGAGCTTTACGGTGAAGGAAAACATCGTGAGGAAACCTGCATACGTCTGAGAAGAAATTCAAAAGGCGTATGTATAGTCGTGCTTGAGTAACGGCGATGGACTCGCCATCTGTCACGTTGGCACCTAATATACCTCTGGCGGAAAGTGGGTGTGTGGGTATTACCCATACACCTCTGCCTACCCCTTCGGGGACCCTTGTGGGAAGGCGTGAGGATATTTTATTTTATTTTTTATTTTTATACACCAAATTGTTTCCTTCCGAGCGACCGTCATCGCTCAGGGTATAATTTCAGACGCATGTATGGTCGACCCTTTTTAAGTTTCTGAAGCTATAATTTAATTTGGAGAGTACCATCAGTACGTATAAGGAATTCCATTACTGCTATCAGCGGTGATAACAATCAGGCTTCAACAATTCCAATTGGTACTTACAGTTAATCTAACAGGGAGGCTTATGCCCGCGGCTTCGCCCGCGTGGAAAGAGCAACATACACATTTTTGCCTTTATCATATTAGAGCTTTGAATCTTTCGGGATTCAAATGAATTCTATGTCTTAATCCTGGATATAAGCCATCACCATTTTAGTAAAACGGCATTTTTTTCTGTCGTAAAAATGATTTATTTTTTCAATAAAAGTATCCTATGTTACTTCTAACACCTCTAAGAATGTGTACAAAGTTTTATGATGATCGGTTAAGTAGTTTTTACGTGAAAGCGTAACAAACAAACTTACATTCACATTTATAATATTAGTAAGGATGTAGCAGCGCTGTGATGGGTGAGTGACTTAAGTTAGTAAGTTAAATAGTTACTAAGTTCAAAACCAAGTACTGATAATGTTACCGAAGGTATAGTGATTTGTTGCACCAGCTCTCCGGTGAAGGAAAACAGCGCTGCACAGATTCTGACATATGTGAAGTCGTGCCTGATCTTCCATGACTGACTGACTATCAATACGTGAGTGTTAATATATTCTTTCACGGACACCCCGTCTGAAGACGGTTTCCTCACGATGTTTTCCTCCACCGCAAAGCTCGTGATGCGACTAATCCCTGTACTTAAGTTCCAAAAAAACTCATTGGTACATTCGGCATTCGAACTTGCGATCTTTGTGTCGCAGGCAACTGCTCGAACCACTCGGCCACCACGGATCTCAAAATTATATTCTCTACAATGCTGAGATCCCACGTAACTTAAGGCCTGCGAAAATATCGTAGATAGAATCCGTTACGTGAAGTAAAAATGTATGACAGATTAGGCGTGAACTTTTGTTTTATCTTTCTTCCTTTAATTTACATTACGAAAGACCTAATAGCACCATAAACACTTAAGATATAAATTAAGGTGCAATTAGTATGTGTCACGGTGACCGCTGTCCATTAGACCAGTAATGCGTAACTAGACTAATGAAGGAACGACTTTATGATATGTTAACTAACGAGGCTTGTCATTGCTGTGGAAAGTTCAAGAGGAATGTTTTAAAAATGGAATCTCGTTCAGTATAATACGTCACGCCGAGTCCCTCAAGGGTAGAGAGACTACAGCCAGTGTTCAGGTCATATGTGCCGCCATATAGTTTAAAAAAGATAGCGGCGTGGATCACATGATTGACGGGGACCGAAGCCATTTAATACGAGTTTTACTTTCGAAGTCCCTTCAGTAAAGAGAAGAAGACCGGCGTAATCAGCCAGTTTAGACTTACTGACCTCTTTTGATTGTGCTCTATTCGACAATTTCTTCATGCATGCCGGTTTCGAGTACTTGATCATTTTGAGTCCATCGATTGGATCAAAAAATCACCAAAGGTTAGGTTAGGTTAGAAACCACAAGACGCAGAAAGCTTATATTAAATTGAAGAAGAGAGTAGAGATCCCTATTTAATTAGGTAATAACTTCTAATTGTATAAATACATTTTAATTAATTAATGAACGCTAAATATATAATGTGAGATAGCTTTCTAAAATTATTTCAGCTGTAGGATTTGAAAAGTAAGTAAGTACATTTATGAAACTCGGATTTATTATTTTGGAAGGACTTATGTACCCGCCTGTACTCAATGAGTTTATAAGCTAACCCGTTTATTGTCGGTTAGGGGGCGGGAGAGGAGGTAGATATACATTTGTAGGGGGGAGGCGGGGCGTGTGTCTTCAATAAGTTTTAAAGCCGAGTATGTATTCTTCATAGGATGTATTCTAAATGAACGGCTTTTGATAATAAAATTATTAAAGAAACGAGTAAAATTATACTTACTGGTAACTACTATATATATACATATATGGAGAGACGGGTGATGTAAAAGCTGAAGCTGAGAACTAGCGCTCTGCTCGATCTAACTACTCCGTAAGGAACTCAGCGACAGCGACGATCGAATGTTTGTATAAAAATCTAAATTTGAAAATCTAGAGTACTTTATATTATTCTCGCTTAATAGATCGATCGCTTACTTATCTTATCTAAATCTATAAAGCCGAAACGGTTACCCATTGATATATCGCACGATATTTAGCCGTACGCTCAGCTACTAACCGCGCTCCGGCGGGCTAAGTAATTAACTTCAACTTACTTTCACTTCAATTTATTAATTGCAGCTGTCAAAATTGAGTTTTGCTTTGGTTGGGAAGCGCTTGGCATTTGCCGCTGCGGTTTGTTTATGTCACCCGTGGCGACGTGTCCACTGCCATACGGGATTTACGAGCTATAAATAATACATAT
Source organism: Drepana arcuata (assembly GCA_016069955.1). NCBI lineage: Eukaryota > Metazoa > Arthropoda > Insecta > Lepidoptera > Drepanidae > Drepana > Drepana arcuata. The sequence continues at coordinate 78,897 of JACCPG010000236.1, forward strand.
ATATTCTTTTCTTTAACTCGTTTGATTGCAGTCGATAGAAGTTTTCTCTAAGGGCATGTTGCAGTATTTATGTTTTTGTAAAATATTACCGTAATTATTTTGTTGTTCATTTGCCTACGATTCAGTAAAAAGTTACACACCACAGACTTGACAGTAAGGAAAAACCAGAGTGAGGAAATCTGCGTACGTTTAAGAAGAAATTCAAAGGCAAATGTTTGTCGTACTTGAGAAAGGGCGATGGTCTCGCCAGCTGTCACGTGAAAACGTATATATTTGTGATGAAAAGGGTGTTGTTTCATCATCGTGGTCCTTGTGGGCAAGTGTAAAGACCAATATTTATAAATAGTTTTATCTTTTATATTTTTTGCCAGATTCGTGAAAATAAAATATTTAGAAAGGCAATGGAAACACGTCTTTAGCGTCTGTAATGCCGCATACATCATTCGTACCATTTTTGCTTTTATAAAATTGAATTCTCGGAGTTCATAAGACAAATGAGTCTTGTGCTTGTACAGAGTTAAGTTATTACCTCTGTTCGATATTGATTTATGAGCAAATTAGCTGTCCCGCCCAGCTTCGCCCGGGGAAAAAAATTCACTTCCTGAAACACGATCGCAGCGCCACCTATCGGGTCCAATTGTGATATAAGCTATACTATCTTTTAAGTTGGATCAAACTGCACACGGTGTGCAAATTTGATTAAAATCTGTTAAGTAGTTTAGAAGCCCATCGCGGACAAACAAGGTGACACGTAATTTATATATATTGTTAAGTTTAAACGTAAAGTAAACAAAAAAGCTGCTCCATATATTATTCGTATATCATATATTCAGCTCACAACTTGACAGATGGCTAATGTCAGGTGTCACCGGGACAGATAGCTAGTGTCAACGTGACGGCTGAAAAGTTTTTAAGGTGACAAAAGGCCAGTCCGACGCCACTTCTAATGCATGAGTATAGGCGTAATTTAATTTAATTTCAGACCGATGTAGGTTTCCTTACAAAACATTACACTGTAGTCATTACATTTAACCACCCGTGTGTTTGTATTTGTTAAAATAGAAATACTCAACTGAACTTAGAATTATCAAGTCGGTTTGTTTTAGAAGCACTTTGAGAATAGCTTAACATGAAAACGCGACCGTTATATTTCAATAAAAATATTACCATACAATCTTTGAACGTTGCGTAATAATAATATATCCTCACGCCTTCCCACAAGGGTCCCCGAAGGGGTAGGCAGAGGTGTATAGGTAATACCCACACACCCACTTTCCGCCAGAGGTATATTAGGTGCCAACGTATGCAGGTTTCCTCTCGATGTTTTCCTTCACCGTAAAGCTCGTGGTGTGAATAATCACTGTATTTAAGTTCAGGAAAACTCATTGGTACAGTCGGGATTCGAACTTGCGACCTTTGCGTCGCAGGCAACTTCTCGAACCACTCGGCCACCACGGCTTACGTTGCGTACATACCGATTAATTTAGTAGGTCGTACGCCAGCCCGAATGTTTGGACAAACATTGAGACCAATCCCAAAATTTTACAACAACACCGGCGATAATATTAAATTTAATATTTTCTTACAGGTAACAACGAGGATAGACAGGGCCGCCAGATCGACCAGAAATCGAACCAGTGGTTTGGAGCTACACTCACCAGCACAGGAAGGAATGGCCCTATTGTGGTGAGCTTACAATTCCTCCTTGTTTCTCTATCAGAACGCATCAGAAAACTCTTAAAGAAAAGTCATATTATTTAATTTAGGAAGAGAAGGGATTGTCCTTTTAATCATGGCAAGCGTCTTCGTTCCTCTAAGTAGAAAGTGTAAGAATGTAACCTATATACGTATATAAAACTTGAGAGGTGTCAAGGGACACCCGGATGGAAACGATGGAACGAAGTTAAAATATAATAGAAATGAAAATATGTATGTATGTGTGTATGTATGTGTGTATGTATGTATGTGTGTATGTATGTATGTATGTGTGTATGTATGTATGATGATGCGAAATAGAAATGAAAATATCTGGCTTGCTTTCTATAAGAGAGAGAGACAGACAGAGAAACATGCGACGCCGCACAGCTGACAATAGCTTACTATAGCAAAAAGTGTTGTGACAACTTTTCGTAAGAATTTTTTCCGTCTAGCCCCCTTTCACAACGCGCGATAAGGAACTTCGTTCCAATAGTATGTGTTAGTTGGACTCTAGGGCCTATACAATATATCTGAGCTTTTCCCGGTAACGGCTTTGACCTCATCGTAACAGTGACCTATAAAGTTGATGGGTCGTCTTGGCACGTCGGCGCACCCTTCCGGCTGCGCCCATCCACGGCTAATGTCGCCTTGGCTTCGTATCTGGTGATGGCTTCATTGGGGCAATTGCTCGTTGCTAACTTCACGACACTGCATCAAGTCAGATTTAGTGATATAATTACAAATCAGGCTAAAACGATGTGGATGGATATATGTAGATAGCTCTAGTGGCCAAGTAAGTTGCCTGAAGGACACATATTGCACTTTATAATCCCGACTGTACCAATAAGTATTTTTCTGAACTATAGTGCATTTGGTCGTACCAGCTTTACGGAGTAACAAAAGCTGTTAGGTTAACATCTATATATATAAATATTTCCGGCGAAAAAAGGTTTACTACTCACCTCGGGCTACCCATTCAGGGACCCTTGTGAGAAGGCGAGGAGGATATTGCATCGCGGCAGATTGGTCCGGCATTTTCCGGCGATAATTTCATTTTAAGTTATTATCATAGTTTATTTCCTGTAAAGGTTAAAAATAATATAATAATATATAATATATCCTCACGCCTTCCCACAAGGGTCCCCGAAATGGGTAGGCAGAGGTGTATAGGTAATACCCACACACCCACTTTCCGCCAGAGGTATATTAGGTGCCAACGTGACAGATGGCGAGTCCATCGCCGTTACTCAAGCACGACTATACATACGCCTTTGAATTTCTTCTCAGACGTATGCAGGTTTCCTCTCGATGTTTTCCTTCACCGTAAAGCTCGTGGTGTGACTAATCACTGTACTTAAGTTCAGAAAAACTCATTGGTACAGTCGGGATTCGAACTTGCATTCAAGCTTAAGCGTCGGTTTGCTTTGTCTATGTCACTTTATCTAAACGGTAACGGTTAACAGTATTTCATTATACATACATATTATCATCGCGATGAATCCTTCACGGAGTAGAGTACAAACCCAGATTGTGACTTTGCTAGACTTGTAGACCTCTTTACTTCATCTCCATTCTTTAGTCTCTTCATACATGCCCGCTGATGGTGAGAACTCTTATCGTTCCCATCCTTGAGTTCGATCCCTTTGATTCTGGTTGTTGGAGCGTGGTTTTCTTCTGCCTCTTCTTCCATATACTTTCACATTGTATGTATATTTCGTAAATCTTCTGTGATTTCTAAAACACCAAGATATTATTGTCATCTTGTTCGCTGAAGTATGTCAATGGAAAGGGGTTTGAGGTAAGCTTCTTTCCCCTGCGGAAACGAATCCCAAGCCGAGGCAATTTGTCAGTAGAAGTGACAGGGCGGGTTCATTAATCCGAGGCCTGACATTTAGCGCAAATGGGTCGCAGCGGGCACGCTTTACGATTTGTCTACAGAGGTGCAAACTGTCCGTATCTAGGCCACGGGTTTATTGGGCCATAAAGGGTATTTTCAGACCACGTTGTACGGAAAACACGATTTTAAAGGTTCTTGTAGTCGACAATGTTAAGAAACTTCGTTGGAAACAAATATATATTTGAATTGTGTGAACTTCTACGTGATATGATATATCTTCCCGCCTTCCCACTGGTGTCCTATAAGGGTTGTCAGAGGTGATACAAAATGCTATGTTTCCTGTAGATATATATGTATGTACATAGGTGCCAACGTAATCGTTGCCAAACATACGATTTGAATTGCATCTCAAACATATTCAGGTTTCCTCTCAATGTTTTCCTTTACCATAAACCTCACGGTGGCATTTAACCACTGCAGGTAAGTTCAGAAAAAAACATGGCATACTTTTGGGACTCCAATCTCTCGATTTCAATATGAATATGTATTAAATTGAGAATAAGGAGCGAACTCAAAAGAGCCGCCTCGAGTCTCACCAAGAGCCACATGCATGCGCCTGTATTATAATTTATAGCGAGTCTCGTAAGCCAAGAAAATTGAATTATAATTTCCACAATGAAAAAAGCGCCTTTATTCATCAAGACACTTACAATGAACATCTAAATGAATCATAAAGTGCAAATACCATCGCGTCTCAGTTTCAAAACGTTTCTTTATCGCGTTCCATTTTTAAATTCACGCGAAGAACGTTCGCCGAAGCACTGTGTCCGTGGCTTCGCGATGGGCTTTTTGCTACGTCTACTTAAGGACTTGGAATTTTTATTTCGGAATGCCGAATTAGTGCAAAAACTCGACTCTCTCAAGCTGTTGTGCTGGCAATTTGTTTAGGCATTTTGTTTCATTTGTCGGCGCGCGTTGGGAATGTATAATGCCTTCGCGCATAGGCTGTTGTAGCATTAACCGCTCGCCTTTAATAGAATATTGAATTGTTTATTGTGTCCCATTGTGAACTAGTGACGTTATACGCTTGGAGGGACGTGCAATAAAAATTGACGTCGTGTCTTGACTATCAATGAAAACGACGTCAGTTTTCCTCATGCAGTTTCGCTTACCGTCACGCCATCATTCAACGGTAAGGTTTTCTTTTTTAACCCACTTTAAAAAAGAAGTGGTTTTCAGTACGTCGAAATATTTTTGTTAAATTTATCATCCGCGATTAATCGAAGACGCCTGTACCTATTTTAGAAATTACACCTTCTCATCAGAAAAATCGAAACACCATGCAAGTTTATGTTTTATAAGGATGTATATTTAGGAATATATGTCAAATGTCGTAATATAATATATGAGGTATTATTCACTATTAAACGATTTTTCTGGTGAGAAGTATATACCTACACTTAATGGCGTAGAATATTGTCCTTGAAAATAATAAAATATGTATCATAGAATTAGTTTTTTATACAAAAATATTCAATAAAACGTTACGATGTCAGTACGTAAACAAAATGGGAGTCTGCTACCATTCTATTTGGGTATATACCATATTGTGTGCAAATGGCCGTAAATGCAAATTGTCTGCCTTGCCTTTATTTTACGACTTCACATGACAGTTTATTACTAAACTATTTTTATGTAAAGCGCTCATTGTATCTTAGGACGTCACTTTATAGGTCATTGCACTTACAATTAATCTATACAAATAAATCAAACTGGAGTGTCTGTTTGTAATATTAAAATAACCGCTTTTTACTAACTGCATATGGATGTATACACGGTACATATACCAAAATATCTTTTTTTTTAATTTTTGTCTGTCTGTCTGTCTGTTTGTTCCAGCTTATCTTTGAAACGGCTGGACCGATTTTGACGGGACTTTCACTAGCAGATAGCCGATGTAAACTATTTCAGAAACGAATTTTACGTTTTTAAATCCATGCGGACGTAGTCGCGGGCACAGCTAGTAATAAATATTAATAAGAAGCTCTGAGTTCTTCAGAATTGAGCAATGTTAGAGTATTTTAAATTTGGAATAGTCAAGTTCGTTTTGGATTACGAGTACAAAATTTAAGAAAAAAATATATTGCAACTAGAAATTTTGCAAACAATCTGGAACTATTGATTCAGATTAAGAAATAAATACTGTCAGATCATCATTAAATTGTAGAAAAATTGTCAATACAAAATCACCCTATATTGGCAACAAGATGTAAAACGAAGCTAAGACCGGGTATTGATTTATAATTGCTCGATTGCTGTTTAAATTCTAGCTGCGTGTAGTTTTTATGTTAGAAAATACTTGCCGGCCCCATAATGGGACTCACCTATGATTGTTTTCTTATTCCTGCAATGAATATTGATGAATTTAAGTTTTTGTTCGAGAGACTAGACATTTTCTGGTTGATGCTAGCAATAGATAATAATAGATTAGTATCTTATGTCTTTTTATTTCTAAGTAGCTTTAGTTCATACAAATCACGTCAAATCTAGTCGAGTAGGCAGAGAAAGCTATTCTATACTTACAGACCTTCCTCGCTTCATCTACATTAATTAGTCTCTTCACACATTCTCGTCGGCTATGTTTCTCTAGTCATTTATGAGTAAGTACATAATTAATTACATATACGCCCCGTTTTAATATCTGTAAAAGACGTTTGAAACTGCATTTGAACGCAGTCCAATGGTGCATTTCGCGTGCTACCTAGTGACGAACAACCGATAGTACATTACAATTGCAAATTAGTTTACGATAAGGCGTAAAGACATCGCAATGGCTCGTCAACATTCGTCGACATTGCTATTCTATGGTAGGGGCAAAGATTAAAAAAAAATAGCTACTCAGAAAAGGCGTATGTATAGTCGTGCTTGAGTAAGGCCGATGGACTCGCCGTCTGTCAGGTTGGCACCTAATATATATCTCTGGCGGAAAGTGGGTGTGAGGGTACTACCAATACACCTCTGCCAACCCCTTCGGGGACCCTTGTGGGAAGGCGTGAGGATATATACTCAGAAAAGAAAAAAAGCATTCACATGTTTAAGTAACATTGGATACATGACTTATATATAAATAATTTACCTCGTATTATAATACCAACGAACTTAGCAAGTTAAGTTCTAACCTAATTATACGCAATACATAATTGTGTGCAAGTAATAAAAAAGTATATTAATGCCTATTTCTGTTGACACCATAAATTTACTAGGTTTGGTTTACTTTAGTATAGAAAAGTACTTATTAATTTAATTCATGTTTAAGTCCTTACAGTTTTACAACTTACCAATTGAAAAACTCTCATATTTAGAATAAAACCTACAAATGTTATCCACGTCGCAGGTTTCTTCGGTTGAACATAAAACGTATTCACCACAGGCTTCGTCAATTAAGTAAAAAAAAAGGCTTATTAATTAAGTAAAAATAATAATAAAGTGATCTAAGAGCCTCACATCTGAAGAGGTTCTCGTTAGACGGCTAGATCAATAGGGTCTGATACAGAAAGCGGGCTCCTCGGCACGTATCGTGAAGAGTTTCCTTTCTTTGGGATATTTTTAAACATCTATCTATCTAACTTTAATGTGTAATACATAAGATATAAACTATTAACAGTATTTACAAAATACAGTGGTATAACTAACTACTTACAGATAAAATATACCAAATCGGTATCCCGCGGCAAAGTGCCAAGGAGATTAGAAACATTGCCCGGCTGGATAGCAGAAGATATTAGTTTAAATTAAAAAGACAATAACATGATAATACATACATACTTCAAAATAAATACCAACACCCTGTGCAAACCCGTAGCGATAACAAATTGTCCCGTGATTTGTCAGGGACAGACATTTCAGTTCTTGCGTCGCCCAATATGGCCGCTGACAACACTGGACGCGGGCCCCGTATAAGGCGAATTTCTCTTATTGTCTCCATTTTGCCGACTATTTTGGTTTTGTCAAACAATTTCAAGGCATTTTTCTCTTTTTACGTCGACTAAGTGGCGGCATAGCCACTGTCGCGTTTTAATTTAATCGTACGCACGAAAAATATAATTTGTACATTTTAATTACTTTTAAATAAATGTTAATTATCATCATAACAGCACGGCAAGTCCGTCGCGGGGTAGGTAGAGAAAGAAGAGCGCCGGTTCTCTAGATTAATCTTTTTTGATTTATTTATCCACAGTTAAAAGTCTCTCTTCCATTGTTTAATTAACATTTGTTCACTGGTCATATAACTAAATGCTGCTTAAATTAGAATCCCTATTCACCCAACTACATATTATCGTTATGAGTAAATCAAATAATTGAAGTGTGTTAATTTGCAAAAAAAAAATTCATAATTTGTATCTTCTTTATTATAGGTTTCAATCGTCTATAAATACATTTTTGCTTATTCCTTTGGGAACTCGAACTCGGGCAAGCTTCGAGATCTAGAAAATATACTAATTAGAATAGATGATAGATTTCGGACTAAGGATAGGTGACTGAACGTTAACCATGTTTTCTAGATGTCGGTTCGGCTTCCTTTATTTATTTATTGATTTCTCTCTTACAACCATCATTACAGTATGAACCAATGCAAAAGTGTAGACAAAAAAATATCATCATCCATGCCATCATCATGTCTTTTCACAGAGGGTTCGTGTGGCACTTCATCATCAGATAACCCCATATAATCCCTCCAACGATAACGACTCAGCACTACACTACACTACACTACACTACACTAGTCATCTCAGAAAAAGCATTAATATCACGGTACTTAAGCAGCCATTATCGGTTAACCAAAATAATAATCTACTATTAGACACGCACGAGCTTTGGTTTGTAGGTTTTGAAAAAATATTCGAA
>JACCPG010000236.1:88336-177496 GCA_016069955.1 Drepana arcuata
TTCAATATACCTCTGGCGGAAAGTGGGTGTGTGGGTATTACCTATACACCTCTGCCTACCCCTTCGGGGACCCTTGTGGGAAGGCGTGAGGATATATTATTATTATATTTACAAGGCCAATGTTTTAAATTACGCTATAAAACCAATATAGAGGTGCAATACAACACCCTTTTCTCGTCTGACATTTATATCTCCGCGAGAAAAGGTAGGTACCTAAATATTTAGGTGCTACTGCGCGTACTACTCACCTCTGCCTGCCCCTTCGGAGATCTTTGTGGGAAAGTGTGAACAAGAAGAAGTCATAGTTGATAACAAAAAAGGTTATTGTTCAGTTTCTAAAATACACACTAGGTGCGTCTACTAGCGTCGCAGGCAACTGCTCGAACCACTCGGCCACCACGGCTTCTTATTTGTATAGATATTTAGGATATAAAGATAGAAGAGTATTTTTCAAAATATTATAAAAGAAATATTCTTCCCGTGCTTACTCGGAGACCCACAAAGGTCGGGGGCTCAGGGCATTTTGCCCGCCCTCCGATCATCAATAACCGTACCAATATAGTAAAGCAACCTTGATTTCATGTAGATTTTGTTTTCTTTTCTCTAAAAATATAGCATTATCTGGCACAACACTAATGTTAGGAGTATGTTTATTTTTATGAGTGACATTAACAAAGTTTTTGAGGGTTTCCTAACAGCTAGGCCATTGTCGTCTGATTTATATATAGCTCGACTGGGTGTCAGCTGTCACCATTGTTGTCAATTTTAATGACGTCTGCTAAACATACGGTCGGTTTGAGATGTCTTTGTCAATATTGATGACATAATGTATATAGAAAGTTGACAAAATAAACCTTTTGTAATACTTCGTTGGTTTACGATACTTTTACAAAAAAGAACCGTGGTGGCAGAGTGGTTCGCGTAGTTGCGCAATTGCAAGTTCGAATCCCGACTGTACCAATGACTTTGAACTTACAGTTCAGTGAATAGTCGCACGACGATCTTTACGGTGAAGGAAAACATCGAGAAGAAACCTGCACATGTCTGAGAATCAATTCAAAAAGGCATTTATATTTCTTCCTTATTCATACTGTGTTTGGTAAAGAACAAGTAGAAAATATTAAAAGGTCCTAATCTTCGATCTCCTCTGAACTAACCAGTAAAATCCGCAGCTTGCCTAATAGCTACCTACATGTTTCTTCATGCAACGATAAGTTTGGCCTATTTTCTTCACAGCGGTTATTCTTATACAGAAAATAGGGCACCAGTGTCAATTGCTATGGTTATTTGTGCTTCGCTTGTGTAACACCTTGCTTCATGATTCTGACTTGAGACTATGGATAAAATGCAAACCTATTGGTACATGCTTAGTTCATTATGGAGTAGGCAGACGTAGTGGAGCGCTGGCTCTCTCTTTCACTTCAGCCTCCTACTTACCGGTACCTACTATGCTTGCCAGTTTCAAGATCTCTTGTCGTTCCCATTCTTGATACTTCGATCTATTTAATTTAAGTAGTTGGAACGTGGTCTTCCTCTTCCACAAAAATAGTATTAAAATAGGACCAATTTAAAGATATAGCCGTGGTGGCCGAGCTTTTCGAATTAGTTGCCTGCAACACAAAGATTGCAAGTTCGAATCCCAACTGTAGAGTTTTTCTGAACTTAAGTACATTCATTAGTCACACCACAAGCTTTACGGTGAAGGAAAACATCGAGAGGAAACCTGCATACGTTTGAGAAGAAATTCAAATGCGTATGTATAGTTGTGCTTAAGTAGTAGTTGCGGCGGTAGACTCGCCAACTGTCACTTTGGCACCTAAAATATATCTCTGGCGGAAAGTGGGTGTGTATAATACATTATACACCTCTGTCTATCCCTTCGGGGACCCATGTGAGAAGGCTTGAAGAAACAATTTAAACAATAGTAATAATAAAATGCAGCCTTCCCTTTGACAAATGAACAAACAGCGATCTGTTTATATCCTCTACACATGCATACACATCAATGACCCATTATAATCCATCAAAACCTCTTTGTGAGCGACTAAGTAGCATTACTTTAACATTTTATTTGCTTATCTTTCTCAAGTTGCAGTAAAAATTAGTCATTTCAACTCGGTATGACAAATGTGGTGATTCATCTCATACTCACCTTATGACGATCAACAATTTGAGTGCGGGTGTGATGATCACGTAACTTGCTTGAGTCATTTGTACTCACGTAGACAGATCATTATTTTGATTCAGACTTAAATCAAATCACGCGCTCCTGCGCTAAAAAAATTAAGCTAGAGACTACTTGATAGGCTTATCTGGTAGCGTTCACGCTATGCTCAACGACGTTAGTTGAGGAATACTTTTCCGCAGCTAATGCTAACAGAAAAGGGTTTTGTCTAGAGCCGCAGGCAATTTCCTCTTCGTAGTTTTGAAAAAAAGTCGCTTCCCACTGTCTGCATGCTTAGATATATTACACTACCCACCGGATTTAAATTCGGTTTTGATCGACTGATAGAGTTATTCAAGAAGGATTGCTATCCAAGTACATACTTCTTAATATTGAGGACCCAAGGGACCAAATCGAATAAAAAAATTGAACGCTGGTTAAATCACGACGCACTGCTAGTTTAATAATATATCGAGGGGTGAAAGGCTATTTGTTTTAAGCGACATTTTACGAACTTTACAGGGGAGCCATTTAAAGATTCAAAATTTCGAAAAAAAAAATTGTTATAAAAAAACTACTGCTCTTACTTTAACGGGGATGGGAGATCTTTATTGGAAAAAAATCCTTTCATTTTTTTGTATTATTATCAATAAAAAAACAGTTAAGAGTTCCAAGATAAAAGTCGCTTAATACAAAATGATCTGTATCGCCTTATATTTAGAGTAAGGAAAAATTATTCAACCTCCAATATCGTCACTAATCAGCAGCAAGCAAAATGGTTTAAATGACTTTACGGTGCTTATGCAGAAGCAAGAAAAATGATTGAACCGACGTTACTCTATGATAACAGGAGTAGGCTTATTTGTTTAACTACCCATTGGGTTTTGATAACAATACAGGCTAGTTGACTCAAGCAACAATGAAAATTTTTATTGAGTTGTTTGATGTCTCATGTTTCGAATAGATTTTATTAATCATGGTTGTTGATACAAGATAATAATCAACAGATTTATAGTCTATTATGAGGTTTTAATATTAAAATGGTCGAATAATTAATTTATTATGGCAGGAATATAATTAATAAAAAAGTTATGTTAATTAGAAAATCTTTTATTACACGTATCTCTAACATAATAAGCACTCAGTCTAATGAGATCGTTGCTATCCTTATTATCCATTATTATAAAAGTAGTTTGTTACCTCTCTGGACCACTGTTAAAATTGTCATAAAATGGATTTAAAATGCGTAAATCTTTGTTTTGGTCAAATCTTCTTTTCGTACTGGGCCGTAATAATTTGGTTTTCTTTTCATTTTCATCACTTATGAGTTCAATTTTGCTTCTCAAATATTTTAGTGTTTTTGGCTCCATTGTGGCCTAAAAATATAAGACATAAATAAAATAACGAGGTACTATTATAGGCGTTAATAAGAGAGAACTCGTGTTTAAAGCAACATACAAAGCAGTCTTCGATCGGCCGCATGTCACTGGTAGGTAATAAACTAGTATGTATAGTAATAAGCTGGCGTGTTATTCTATAGCTAATAACGTGTATACATTGAATACACCATGCAATTATTCAGTAAACACGTAAATAATAACCTGTATTCATTTATTAAGTAGGTACGTACCTACTTACTGAGGTGTGTATGTACTATACTTTCGATAAACAACACACAAACACTAACCATTTGCTAGTTACATTATAACTAATTATTTTATTCATTTATAGACACTATTTAAATTAAAAATACTTACACGCTTACATTCTGTTGGTTCTTATCCCGAAGCAACCACAGCACGCGCCCTGGCTCCCGCCACATTCACGAGTGTCTGATGCGCCCGCGCGAGGCGGAACAGTACTAATACTGCCCGGGCTTAGAAAAACTATGCCAACATTTAGTTGTTTTAAATGACATGGATTGTTAGTGTCATATTAAAATTTGAGGGTCTAAAAGACCAACTATTAATATTATGATTCAAGTAAAAATGTTTTAAATCTAACCACTTGATATTAAGTTTATCTTAAGTGACGTATTTACAAAATGTGGATACTAACAAACTGTTCAAGTGACTAAGGAACAAAGTTTTAAAAACAGAAATATTGTTTGAAGCTCCAAACAGAGTGCAAAACAGTTGCTGCGAAAAAGGTTGAACCGACGTATCTTATTGAATTTGGCTGCCGGGCTATTGGTTGAAACGACATTGCCTAGTGCTAGCAGTGGAAAGCAAAATGTATGAAGGGACTTTTCATCTAAAGTTAACTATATCGAAAATCGCTTTATCTGCCTTTCAACTAAAATTTTAGGACGAGAATAACGGCTTAAAGTCCGATTCTCTATTTTTGTTTACAGCTTAAATAAAGTTCGAAAAAAATTTGGCAAATGTGATGTCGGATCATACATCATGTGTAAGAAATATGTATTAAAATTGGGTTGTTCACCCCTCGATATAAAGTCAACTACAAAAGTAACAAACAAACATCGCGTCAAGGTAAGCGGTTACCCTTGCCTATAACCTGTAGGAATTGTAGTATCATTCGGACGTTGACTTAATTTTGGATGGAGAAGAAGCAACTGTTTTTTTTTACGACATGGGTGGCAAACTAGCATGCGGTCCGCCGCCTATGGACGCTTGCAACACCAGGAGTATCATTTGCGCGTTTCCAACCTTACTGTTGGTGATCGCCAAACAGGTCCTGTTTCAGCTTAACTATTTTGGACAGCTGTTCCTACAGACCTGTGCCTATCACATCGGGTCCCTTGTGGGAAGGTACTAGTTACCTCTAACCCAAGGATAGCTGGACTACTGCACTATTCTCCCATATCAAGTCACTGATGATGGTTGACGATTCCCTTTATAAAGAACTTCCACTACTATCTCGATCCAAAAAGTTTTGATACGAAATTGTTTCCATTATTATCATTATTTCAGTAAAAACGACCATTCCGATATATTGGTAGAAGAAGACGACTTGAATGTACTTCTTAAATAAAGATTATTTTGAGTTATTTATGACAATAATTAAGTAAGTGACTTTGCACATCAAACCGATATGTTAAAGTTGAAGTTTAAATGGCTTACTCATCACACACGACACGCGGTGCCTGACTCATAGGCGTGCACTTGTTGAGGCTTTCCAGTTCTTTTGTCTTAATATGTACTTAATTAATTAATCTAAATTGTATCAAATATAAATAATGGTATATGGTAATGGTAAATTAATTATAAAAATATTCAAAAGATATTTTAATTTTGCAATGTTTTTGCTCAACATTCATAGTTAATTTAATTACGTTAAAATATTTGACATTGACACGTAAGACACGTTGGATGGCAAAAGATATGCATATTTAAAATTATTAAATACACGTAAATATTAATGTCAGAACGTTTAAAATCTCCGCCAGATGGCGGTAAATAAATAACGCCGTGTATTTGTTTCAGTTAACATACGCAGGCGCAACTGTTTTCTTTTCATTTTGATGAGTATGTATTGAGGGGAGCTAGGGCTGCTATACACCTGCAATAATATCGGACTGATATTGAATTTACTTGTTGAATAAAATACCAACTTGAATTATCTGTGTTTCTACTGTGATGTGCTGTGGTGCAAAGTAAATAAGAAAGCTGCACCTATTTCTTTTTTAAACTTAAGTCTTTAACTTAAGTGCAGAGATTTATTAAGACGCTCTACATCGGTCACGTTGGTACTTAAATATGGCTATGACCTCTAAGAGGACGCGGTTCCCCGAAATGTAGTTATACATAGCGACAACATGACACTTTTGCGGTTTCAATGGAATATGAATTTCATAGAGGTTTAAAAAAGAACACATACCATAAATTTTAAAAATGGAAAACATGACTCACATATATATTGCCTGCCAACCCTACGGGGGATTACTTGCTAGCATCGCGGGCTATAACTGTACACTATATCAGTTAAAATTAACTACCTAACAAATTTCATGATCACACGTTACTGATATTATTTTCAGATGGCTATTTACGGTTAAACTAAACCAACATATCCGGGTTTAAAATTTCAGCTGAATTCAGAAGGTCAAGGAACCGCTATGACGTATTATATTGTACATGGTGTAACAAATAAATTCGCTTTTGGATTGAAATAAAATGAAATAATTTACTCGCAATAACACGGTTAGTAACATACAGATTTATTAAGAGAGGTAGGGCATAACGGGTTTCCCGTTCGAATTCGGAGCTGCCCGACTGGGGCAGGACCTCCATCTTATAGAAGTCCGTAGCCAAATAACACAATTTTTTGTGTTGTGTTCCTATGCGGTGAATAAGGTTTCCAGTAATGAGCTCCTTGGGGAGGGGGAGGATTGTTACAGGTAGGTCGGTACCTCCTAACTACAACTACAATGCAATATTTTAAAAACAATTAGATACCATATTTGTAAACATTACAATTTAAAAATTATAATTTATTTTATTTGTCATAAAAAAATGATTCAACTGGCGTGAATGAGGGCGTGATTGTAAAGATGAAGAAAGGCATGTTTCGTTGGTTTGGACACATAGAAAGGATGAGTGAAGAAAGATTGACGAAACAGATATACAAAGCAAAAGTGTGTGCAAGAAGAGGAAGAGGGAGGCCACGTTCCAACTACCTGGATCAAATCAATCGGACGCTCAAGGACGGGAACGTTAAGAGTACTCGGAACCGACGAGCATGTATGAAGAGACTGATGAATATGGACGAAGCAAAAGAGGTATGTAAGTCTAGAGAGAACCGGCGTTCTAAACTTGCTGCCTACCCCGTTAGGGATTTGGCGTGATGATTGTGTATGTATGTATAAAAAAAATCCTTTGCAGAATAGTCGCTTTTTTAAGTTTCTTTAAAGTAAATTCAATGATTGCTCTCTGAGTTTCATTGTGATTTTATTGATTTTCTTCCATAGTCCACGATTCTCTTAGCTTGGGACTAGATCTATCTAGAGGTGTTTATTATTTGTTTGCTATTTTTCTGTCATATCGCATATTTAAACAACTGTTCCTTATCTAAGGCCATTTGTATAAAGGTACCATAGAGATAAGTAGTATAGATATGCCACCTGACTCTCCAACCTAATACAACTTTGTATGGCCTCTTTCACCAGGCGTGTGCCCCCCGCTACGTGTCCTACGTCACGGCCAAGCTGAACCAGCGGGACCCTGTCGGAGCGTGCTTTGTCGCCAAGAACTCCGACGCTACTGAAGTGGCCGAGTTCTCTCCCTGTCGAACTTGTAAGTATAATCATGTACGTATTTACAAATAACGCGCAGTCAAGATACATTTGAAATGACACTAGATTCGCCTTAATCCCTGTAGATATTAAAGTGAATTAAAACCTCACTCCAGGTCAGCTCACTAGATTCCGAATAAGTCGAGGTCTGAACCCCAGAGAGGAATTCTTAGTTGTGGTTGCTTAGCACCAAAGAAGTGACCGGAGGTTTTTTAGTCTCGCCACTGTTCGGTTAAGGAGCAAAAGTTCACCGAAACTCACAATAAAAAAAAAAAATTAAAACATTTTACACTTAAGAAGTACACCCTGTATAGATCACATAATAACCTCATATTCAGTAAATGGTTACAAAGGAGTGAAGGTCAATAACCTTAGAAATTGCGGTCGGAACTAACACGGATAATGATGTTGCAAAGCGGGCGAAAGCCCAGTCACTTCCTGCGGTAATGGCGGGCGCCCGCCAAAATTAGCGTGACGGGCTCCGCATGCTAAAATTACTTTTAACACTTAAAGGAGGAACTATATACGGCCGACGCAATCAGACGTCGAATCTCTTACATTGACGATACAATTATTTCGTGCAACGGCCCAACTTAAGTAATTCTTATCAGAATACGTTTATTATTAACAGAATATTGTTTTTTTTATAATTTTAGGGATTACTTTAGGATTCTAGCTTTGTAATAATTCTTCTACTCGCTAGCTTCAAACTTTTTTAACTTAAAATTCATACATATTATGATAACTTCTCCGTTCCTTTGTACTACAATATTAAATGAAAAAATATGAACGTTTATCGTTGTCAATCAATGAAAACCATTAAACCCGCCGTGTTGTTCAATAGTTCTTAGCGTACTGACGATGAGAAGTGACTTTGCCTTACACTACATAGAGATACGGGTAAATAATTTAGTATATAATCAGACAAATAGTTCTTGCTAGATACAAATATATACCGTACATTATTTGAGAATGCTAAATTGCTTGTCTTAAGGAACTTTAAGTACTTACAATAGACCATCATTATACATACTCGTATAAATATAGAAATATAATATATTTATTATGAATGCTGCATGATAATGAACATTTGGATTAGAAAATAAACGCATTCGGATAGTTTAATACATGTTTCACTAGCTGTTTGCTCCGCGGGTTCACGCGGCAGTTTTCAAAGCAAAGTGCAAAGTTTAATTAATTTCGTTCACTCATCCTGAGAGAGATTGAGTAACAAATATTCTCAGAATGATATGATGGATTTAAAAATAATTTTTGTTGTTATTTTACATCCATGCTTTAATAGTTAATAATTATATAATTTGTTTAGGGTATCGGTCTTTGGACGAAGGTGAGTATCTTCAGAGGTAAAGTTCTATGTGTAACCTGCAGTGCAGTTCTGAAAAATGTTCAGTTTCAATATTCCTTTTGAATTGCGAGCTGTCAAACTCATTGTCAAACTACTATTGTAGTTTGACACTTCGCTATTGAAATATTCAGATACGAAGCAGAGGAAGCATATATATTTTTTCAGAATCGCGAATCTGTATGATCGTATTGTCTCATTGCACTGTGTAAAAAGTTGCAATACACATCATATTAAAAATACATTCATGGTCAATGAGGTTTTATCTATAGAGACGTTATACTCTTAGATTATGAAGTAAAAACATGGCAAATTTTATGCTATACCTACACATAGCTACAATACACAACTCACACAACGGCAATAAGAACACTGCATGATTAAAAGGACACGAAGTAAATCCTACTTGTCAGAAAGAGATAACATGTTATTAACAATGTTTGCCTCTGGCCGACCAATCGACAGCCAATGACAGTCTCAGACGTCGACTCTAGAGTAAACTGGGGCAAAATGTGTAAGCGGGAGAAATGGGTAGGTAATCAAAGAAATAAAAAAAATGTTTAAATAAATAAATGAAAAAAGATTTTTTCTATAATTGAATTTGGTGGTTACAATTCACAGGTTATGATACTGGACATTGCGAGGAATCTAACGACACTCAATATTACACAAACTTTTCATTCTTCTTTTTTTTACGTAACTTAAACCCATTAAAATATTATAACCAAAAAAATTTCTCAATTACCTTAATTACAGGAATTGCTGTTTTTATTAGTTTGCGAATATTTTTTTTGTTTAATATTTGTCATTTTACAGAAAGTGTTGAGAACAAATAGACGAGTATGTCGTTGGCATCCAATCATCTACTCGTCTCTGGATTCTAACAATTTTTACCCATTTGTCTTTCATCAGTCCGTCTTTAGGAAATCTATATAACATTCTCTATCTCTAATAAGCGAAAGAAGTATGTAGGGATCGTAGCAAGTGGAAAGAAGTGGTCTCTGCCTACCCCTACGGGAAAGAGGCGTGATTATATGTATGTATGTATGTATGTATTCTCTATCTCTCTATCTATATATCATAAACATATATATATATATATATATATATATATATATATATATATAATAGTAATATGCCTTAACAAATGAAATAAAGACGATATTTGCGTTTTCTGAAATAACAAATTTTTCTTTTATTAACAACACAATTAAATACAAAGTTTTAAGATAATTATCACATTCTAAACAGAGTAACTTACCTGAAATAACAAAAAACAACATTTAAAGCCTTTACTTCTAGTTTAGTTAATCTATTTCCTTTTATTTATACAGGAAACTATTTACTGTTTCATGTGTTTCTAAAATAACATAACCTCACTCAATCCTCAATTTTCAAGAATAGAATTCTTGAAATTAAGTCAAACCCTCAACAAAAACAAAACACCCAACTTTAAAATATAGCCTGTGACTGATTAGCCCAACATCCCCAATTTTCTTACGAACAAAATCGCCACGTGTCAATATGAAGGGCTCTTATCGTTCTCTCTGTCGCTCTTAAACGTAACGCGCTACTTGTCTCGTTCGCGCCGGTGCCGAAGCGGCAACGTCGCGGGAATTAATTCGGATTAAAATACAATGTTTGATTTTATATTTTTTATTGATAAAATAGATAAACCAATACTTATAAATGAAAAGACACATCCTTCTTGTGTCTTACATTCGTCCCAGTATATGTTTTGCAGTTTCTAAACACACAAGAAGGCATTTTATCCGAAATGCTGAATACGTGCTACGTCGTTGCCAGTCAAGCTGACACTAAGTTGACTCAAGCCAGTTGGCTTGTGTTGAGCTAGCCAAGACGAGCGCGGTATGACGTATCTACCTCAGTTTATACATCATTGTTCATGGTTCAACTTAAAACCATACCCATTTTGACCCTAAAATATAATTAATTTTAAATTAGAAACAATTGAATATACCAATCACACGTCGACGATAATTCAACACACATATTGCATTGCATCGTAGGTGTGTCCAAATTGCATGCTTGCCTTAGGCAGTCGGACAATTAAGAACAACCCACAGATATTAAACATACATTTATTGTATGTATCATACATTTCTAACAAATAAATATATATGTATAAATATATGTGTATACAAGTATATTTTCATTTTAATATTACATATACATAGTAAAAACAGTGCATGTTATGTATGTATTTAGAAAGTGTTTGTGTTGTAAGTGATAATAATATTAATTATATAATATAACCTATAATAATTATGAGTATTGATTTACGTATACAACATGAACGGTGTTCTATGTTGACACCTGATAGCGTTTCATGCCTTTTTGTTAGTTTGACAGCTGTCAAAAATACTTTTGACAATAGTGGAAGTATTATTTTATGCGGTGAGATGAAGCAGAGCCGTTGGGATATATATTTCAGTATCAATTATAGCCACAGAATATATAGTGTAGGTATTTTTTGAACGTTCTGTGTAACGTAAATTTCTTATGATTTATAATAATTTTAGTACGATCTCAAAATGTACATCAATGTACGTACCCCATGAGATAAAGCATTAACAATATTTCGGATGGGTTCTGTAGAGATTACATAAAACAGGTGGTTTTCTCGCTAACTATAGTTCTACTATTTTACTGGTAATTTAATACGTTATTAATATATAATATAATGTGTTACAGCCAGTCACGGTCAACGGAAAACGGGAATATGCCAAGCGGGTTTCTCAGCTTCTGTGTCAAAGGTAAGTATCCTCCTCTATAGCAATAAAAAAATCTGTCTGTTCGTATATATATAAAAATCAATAGCCGAAAATACTCGAGACTGGCATACAAAACGAAGCCAAGCGGGATTGGTAATGTTATATACAAAATATATTTTAATAATTTCATGAAGGTTAGTCGTAAGTTACCCAATAAGCGTTGTGTCTATGTTGAGTATTTAAGCATTACGAAAAGCTTCCAGACGAGCTTAAAGAAACCTTCAAGGTAATATTAATGCCCAATAAACATAGCGTACTATGCACCCGATGTTGAGTGGGTTTCAAAGGATCTTTTAAAACTAGAATGTTTAGCCTAACGGAGGCAAGTTAGCTTCCTCTATCTTAAAGAAGATCTGTTTTCATTGACTGTCGAATACGTGTGGTAAGATGGGTTACGAGATAATCAGGTGGAATGGTAGTGATGGCAGAAGTGGATCCTACTGATATACTGCTAGCAGACTAACAATATTCACTCAATACATGATCAACGTGCGAGTGATTATTTTGGTTCTATATATCTCGGCGTGATGATATGTATGCATATGCATGTATTAACGCCAATACCATCCATGCCTTTGCAGGTGTTCCGTTGGTTTATTACCGTTGAAGTATATTATGATATTCCAAACAATGATTGTATAGGTTCAACTATTAGATAACCTGCCACGTGCTGTTTTCATACAATTATTACAGCTAGTTGTTCCACAAAGTTGTATATGTGGCTTACACAATTATTATTGGCTACGTGGTTCTCAAAGTTGTGCAGGATATCCTAAAAAACTAATAATTTTTCATCGTTTTGAGGGTTTATTCACAACACCACGCGCATCATTTCAAAAGGCGCCTACTGCGCTAATTCTTATTTATTATTTTTGCTTTATAATGAGTTTTTCTGAACTTAAGTACAGTGATTAGTCACACCACGAGCTTTACGGTGAAGGAAAACATCGAGAGGAAACCTGCATACGTCTGAGAAGAAATTCAAAGGCGTATGTATAGTCGTGCTGGAGTAACGGCGATGGACTCGCCATCTGTCACGTTGGCACCTAATATACCTCTGGCGGAAAGTGGGTGTGTGGGTATTACCTATACACCTCTGCCTACCCCTTCGGGGACCCTTGTGGGAAGGCGTGAGGATATATTATTTATTTTTTATTTTTGCAACTGTCAGAAAAAGTTAAGTATGACAGATAATGTCTGTTTGTTGTTCAAAAAAGTTCAATATCGAACTTTTTATATTAAAAAATCTACAATTAAAAACATTTATTTGTAAACAGAAAACATTAGTGAACGGTTTAATTTTCTTAATTTTTACGTCCATACGTAATTTTACACCCATGGAAGGCGAGTTCGTCAGCTAGTATTTTGATAGGACTGAGCTTTATCAATGTTTGGTTCTGTATTTTTTTTATTGAAGTGTAACTCCTACTGAACCCCAAACACGAACATGTTCTTACGAATACGGTCTGTACGTTAAGAGAGTGAGTAAGTAAGAGGCAGGATATTATCGTGTTAGTTACGCTAATTGCGACATAAAGAGAAATCAACATATTTTATTCCAAAGTTTTGGGGACGTTCGCCAAAATACCAGGTTATTATCTTTAATTTGTATACGTCTTGACTCTTGAAGAATTATTATTGCAATGTAATTTGACTGGGTAATTTAATTCAATTTAATGTTCTCAATTAGACTGTCGGTAATATTTCATTACTTTGACTAATTTGGACTCGAATTTTGACTGGCGGCGCTTAAAGTGGAAATATTTTTCAAAGTATTAAGCTCAGGAGTTCAATGAAAGTTTCTTTTAGTAAAAATGTTGTAATACCTCACGCATTAATACAAGGGCAAGTGTAACAGCATTCTCTTTTCGCTGGAGATATTTTAGGTGCAAACGTGACTCCTGGTGAGTCTGTCTCCTTTTTCACACGTCTTTAAATTTCTTCATGAACTTTATCAGTAGCTTTCTTCCCGATGTTATCCATCATCGTAAAACTTTTATTAAATCGCCGTTTATAAGATCAGAACAAAAATTGGAATAGGCGTCTGTCTGTACAACCCTTGGGGCTCGCCACCGTATATTGCGTTGACTTTCATTTCACTGACTGACTACTTAATGCAAAAAGAATTCCTGAGATAAGAGCGTTCTAAGAGTCTCTTTATAAAATTAGTGTAGATTCAATTAAAAACAATTAATCGATATATATAATAATATATAATATATCCTCACGCCTTCCCACAAGGGTCCCCGAAGGGGTAGGCAGAGGTGTATAGGTAATACCCACACACCCACTTTCTGCCAGAGGTATATTAGGTGCCAACGTGACAGATGGCGAGTCCATCGCCGTTACTCAAGCACGACTATACATACGCCTTTGAATTACTTCTCAGACGTATGCAGGTTTCCTCTCGATGTTTTCCTTCACCGTAAAGCTCGTGGTGTGATTTAATTAATCGATTTGACTACCAAAAGACCTTTATCCATAAAAGTAGATTTGAATCTACTTAAAAAACTGACAGTCACGTGTCAATACACCGAGCAGGACAAATCTTTAAACTACCTCCGGTAAAAAATCTGTAATAAATATGTTTATACAAAAAGCGAGTCAAATAAAGCATTGTGATTTTACGATCGTGGGAATTGTGTATTTTCGCCAAGGGTTTATCACGGCGATCGCACGTGAGGGGCATGCCCGCTTCTTATGAATTATGGAAACTGTTATTGTTGCCAGAGTAAAAAAATAACCGCACTGCTTCTTTCCTATTCGGATAATAGGCGTTTTATCAATGTTATTTCTTTTTCATCATGGCTTTATTTGGCGAACAATTGAACTGGACAGTGACACTGTGTGGTTGCTTTTTAGGATCCATGTCTGTATTAATCCCGTAGTTTTGCGTACAATCCGAATCGAACGGCCAGCTTGCTCACGACACTTCGCAGAGGTGCATCACCTTTTTGCCAGAATATTACGGGTGTCAACGTGACAGTTAGTGAGCCCATCGCCGTTTTAAAAGCACGGCTATACAAGAGACGTGGTGGCCGAGTGGTCGAACACCGACTGTGCCAATGAGTGTTTCTGAACTTAAGTACAGTGATTAGTCACACCACGAGCCTTACGGTAAAGGAAAGCATCGAGACGAATCCTGCACACGTTTGCGAAGAAAATCAAAAAGCGCATGTATAGTCGTACTTGTTACGGCGATGGACTCGTCATCTGTCACGTTGGCACCTTAAATATATTTCTGGCGGAAGGTGGGTGAGTGGGTGTGTTCTGATTATACATCTTTGAACACACTTCTTTGAATTTCTTCTCAAAATCAATGCAGGTTTCCTCTCACGATGATTTCCTTCACCATAAAGTGTGATTCATCACTGTACAGGTTTAGAAAAACTTATAGGTCCGGTCGGGATTCGTGCTTGCAATCTTCGTATCATATCGTACGGATCATAATATTATGAAAACAAGAGGGTACAAAATCAATAATGCCTTCGAAACTCCTATAAACATAATTAAAATGCGAGAGCCATTACTTCTGATTATATTTAGAAACGTATACAAGATAAACCTACCTTTCTGCCCCTTATAAATCTTTTAAACGGTGGTCCAACCCATCCTTTTTGTCTCCTAAACAAACGTTAATGGGATTTTGTATCTTTGTCACGCGCTTGTCGTTAATTACAGGTTTTAGGTAGACGTTTCTGACAGTGTTAATATTTTGTCATGGATATTTTTATTGCGAGCTTCTTCGTATTTTTTACCCACATTATATAGGGCCTATTTTATGTAGGCCACTTATAGACTCCTATGCCATAGGGTATGCAATACCCGAGCGATAACTTTGCAAAAATTTATAGGAGGCGGTAACCGCTAAAATCAGGCTTAAAAAGCCTATTTTTTTCCCTTGGAAAGCAGTATATTTTATCTAAAAAATAAACTTTAATAGTTTAAATTTAAAATAAATATTAAAAACTTAAATAAATAATAAAATAATAATTAATTTAACTAAACTTTTTAGGGGTTCGAAGTCTTATGATCAATTGAATATTTGTAAGTTATTTTAAGTTTAAAGTGATGTGACATCATTGCATAGTGCGCGCCAACACACAACACACACTGTACCTATAACCAAGTTACCTGTCTATTTGCAAATCCAGAAATTTTTCATACAATTTAGCACGACAATATTGTTTTTGTCACACAACATAGTTAGCATTTTATATCACTTGGGTAATCTCGCAATAGCCATTAACAGACTCGTACGATCAATTTTTGTCACAACAAAGTAAAGGCGGTGTCAGATTACATCTTTTTCGGCGAAGGAGCACGATAAAACATTACGTGCTTGCCTTACTAACAGAAGCTGAGCTAACCACAGATACCATACCACAGATGTCGTGCTGTTTACTCTGTACAAGTATAAAGAGCTAGACAGATTTGAGCGTCTTTATTTTTTTTGAGTATGGCAACTGAATACTATTCTTCATCACGCTGCGTTCTTTACAGAGTAGGCAGTAGGAGTGACACTGTCAATATTGAGCGCCAGTTCTTCCTCAGCGTTATAAATTGATAAATACCATTTTATAAAGTTTAGCTCAAAACGACGGTTCGATGACAGTTCGAAACTGACGGAAATTTGAACAGACCGTTTTTATAGCTTTAGGCATATATATAAATGAATGTTTGTTTGTATGTCCTATAAAGAAAC
The DNA here is from genome assembly GCA_016069955.1 of Drepana arcuata. NCBI lineage: Eukaryota > Metazoa > Arthropoda > Insecta > Lepidoptera > Drepanidae > Drepana > Drepana arcuata. Next base: position 104,618 of record JACCPG010000236.1, read on the forward strand.
GTAAACGGCTGGACCGATTTTCACGAAATTTTCTGTGTACCTTCCAGCGGATTCGATCAGTTGGACCCGATAGGTGACACTGCGACCGTGTTAGAGCAAAATTTATTTTTTCACCCAAGCGAAGCTGGGCGGGACAGCTAGCATACTATAAAAAGGTGTTACGCTATAAAAAAATACTTTCAGTGTATAAGTTTCAAAAAAGTTATTAAATACAACAATTATTCTATTCTGTGAAAACCACTGTTATATATGAAATATTCGCGACCAATTAATAAGCACTCTGTATTTAAAGGGCTACTTCCACTTGTATTACTTTTAAAGCATCTATAGTCCTGAACGGGTCTATCAAACGAAAGCCCTCATTTATCTCAGGCCTATAAATATACTTAAAGCGAGATTTCAAATGCAGAAATTCATTGGCTGCCCGTATAGGGCTGGCTCATGGTGCATTCAAACTGTGCACGGCCTATTAGGATTCAACACGTTGTAGCTATGAATTTACCAGTAGATTCGATTCACGCCTAGTCGCATTCACTTAGACTTTACGTGGCAAATTTATTGGAGTACAATTCTCTTGAGAACATTTTAATACCATCTCAAGGCTTTTTAGACTTTGCAACTAGGCATTTGAATATGCTATAATAAATACATCCATACATATCATCACGCCGAGTCCCTAGCGGGGTAGGCAGAGAGAATAGAGCGCCAGTTCTCTCTTTACTTACATACCTCTTTCGCGTCGTCCATATTCATCAGTTCCCCTCCTTGAGTGTCCGATCGATTTGATCTAGATAATTGGAACTTGATCTTCCTCAGCTATATTAAATACACTTTATAAACGAGTATCCCTCAAGTGGTATAAGGATAGAGTAGAGTGACAGTTCTTTCTAGTTTCTAGGTCTCTTTCGCTTCATCTTTTATTGTAAATTCAATAGGATTCTTATTTATTAAATAGTTTAATTAAGAGAGTCGTGAGAGCTGTGGTGGCCGAGTGGTTCGAGCAGTTGCCTGCGACGCAAAGGTCGCAAGTTCGAATCCCGACTGTACCAATGAGTTTTTTCTGAGCTTAAGTACAGTGATTAGTCACACCACGAGCTTTACGGTGAAGGAAAACATCGAGAGGAAACCTGCATACGTCTGAGAAGAAATTCAAAGGCGTATGTATAGTCGTGCTTGTCGTGTCGTACGGCGATGGACTCGCCAGGCGTGAGGATATATTATATTATATTATTATTAATTACGAGAGTTATGATATGAATTGAACCAAATTTAAGGCGGATGAAACCGCAAGGCCCAGCCAGTAACAGAATACACAGATTAAATACTAGATAGATATCATAAATAAATGGTTATGCATCTCGATATTTCTCTATATTTATCCGTCGCAACATTTTATGAGAATTACCTCTTTTATTTGTTCTTCCCTGCCCGTCCAGCGGACTTTCTTGATATTGCAACGTCAAACATTCCTGTAAGCTTACAAACATGGCTTCGGATCGCGACCGCCGGCCATTTGCAGACAATGGCTTTGCACAGGAAAAGCGCGCCGCCAGACTCGGCATATACGGCCTCATCACGGATAGCTCTTTGTTTTATTGCTAAGAAATTACCTGATCATATTAATCCGTGTGTGTTTAATCTTAATTCATTAACAATAAACTGGTATCACGATAGAGACTTGAAAACCCCTTTTGTTATTGTAGGGAAGTGAGCTAATTCGTCTTTGCGCGTACCTAAACTTACATTATAAAGATGCCACATTATAATGTTAGTTTGGATCTGAGTACGTTTCATTGTTCGTTAATAATAATAATATAATATATCCTCACGCCTTCCCACAAGGGTCCCCGAAGGGGTAGGCAGAGGTGTGTAGGTAATACCCACACACCCCACTTTCCGCCAGAGGTATATCAGGTGCCAACGTGACAGATGGCGAGTCCATCGCCGTTACTCAAGCACGACTATACATACGCCTTTGAATTTCTTCTCAGACGTATGCAGGTTTCGTCTCGATGTTTTCCTTCACCGTAAAGCTCATGGTGTGACTAATCACTGTACTTAAGTTCAGAAAAACTCATTGGTACAGTCGGATTAGAACTTGCGATCTTTGTGTCGCAGGCAACTGCACGAACCACTCGGCCACCACGGCTTTTTTGTTAGAACGTGTTAATTACTAAACGTTTATTGAGGAAGTCTGTAAGTACATATATACATCATGATACCACTTAAGGGAGAAAAGCAGCTACCCTAATATAAGTTTGACGCAAGACGCATCTATAGATAATGCTATCCACGAAGATGTCTATTAGATGTTACATTTAGTGGTTTTAGACTTACAAACCACTTTCCCTTCGTCCATATTCACCGGCCTCTTCATACATTCGCTGGTTTCTAGTACTCTTGACATTCACACCCTTAAAGGTGTCCAATCGATGTAGGAAGTTAAAAGTGGTCTCATTCTGCCTTTTATTCTCACACATTTCGCAATGTACTTCTGTTGCGTTCGTTTGTGTTTTTAATATATCCAAACCAAAGTATCAAATTGCCAAAAGGCATGATACTTTGGTCATTCATATCTATATATATAGAAATTAAAGTCTTCTAAGTACTAAGGTCAAGATCTTCCATAGAATAATGAACAGCACACAATAGCAGAATTATATCCTTTAAACTCGTTTCCACGTTACAGCTGTGACTATAGTGTTTTAGCTAAAGAACACAGTGTAACACAAATTAACTATGTATTGTAATAGAAATCGTAATTCTACGTCGAGTAAGTGCCTCTAAACGTATTGTGTGAGGACTATGCTAAGCATTAAGGCCTAGTAAACGCCATTTAATTGAATATGCAATTATTCACGATCAGTGTGCTTTTATGACTTTCACCGACCATTTCGCGCGGGCTTTGTATTGGCTTGTAATTGTTTTATTGATTTCTCTAAGCTATTGTTATGCTTATTACGTTTTATTGATAAATGGTGACTGTCTGGCATTTTGGTACTGATTCTGTCTTTAATAGAAATGGCTGTGGAATTGATTCCAATGCGCAGAAAACATGCGTGCGACAGAATTTTTGTCTGATTATCTTCTTCTCTTTGTGAAAAAATATTAAGAAAGTGTGTGCAAGCATTAAGTACAAGTTTTACTAAGCATCATTTTCTAGCTTCTGTTAGTAGACCTCTACTCTAAGAAATCTCAGTCTTATTGATACGATATTATGATATTATTGATATGTTACCAACATATTATATATTTAAAAAGACACCCAGAATCCTGTCGAACGAGTCGTTATTGTACAAAGTATAATGCAAAATCGTTCGAAAGAAGAGGCAGAAAAAGACCTCGTTCCAACTACTTTACTACCTTAAAATCTCCAAATCGATCGAGCACTCAATGATGAGAAAGTCATGAGTACTCGAAAAAGGCGAGACTGTATGAAGAGACTGATGAATGTGGACGAAGCGAATGTTGTCTGTAGGTAAGTGTAAAAAGAACTGGCGCTCTACTCTTTCTACCCCGTAAGGGACTCGGCGAGATGCTATTATGTATTTATGAACCAATCGTTCAAAAACCAATGGAAAATACATAATTTGATTTAAATGTGTCTTCGTCAATATTGTGTCGTGAATAAGTCAAATGTCAAAAACCTGTCGTTTCATTTGACATGCAACTCCGAGGGCGCCTGGCACATGCTCGGCTGTGGCACTTATAAGGCATGGCTGGGCGCGCGCATATTTATTCATTGGTCGGTGCGCGTGCGCAGATTCAATGCTAAATCTGTTAGGTACGGATTTAGAGTTGTATAGCCTTATTTTTTCTTTTTTCTTTTTCTATACATCAATATCGAAATAATTCAAGTAGGTTTGAATAAACTAGCAATGATTGTATGAGACGTAATATATAATACGCAGATCGCACTACTGTGAACTGTTGTTTCTTGATCGTAATCAGCTGTCACTAGTTACCATACCATATCATTGTATATATTTTTTATAAAAACAAAAGTGATATCGCTTGCAATACTAGCGGTATGGACTCGCCGTCTGTCACGTTGGCACCTAAAATATATCTCTGGCGGAATGTGGATGTGTGGATTACTATCTTCACACATCTGTCTACCCCATCGGGGACCCTTGTAGGAAGGCGTGAGGAAATATTATTTTTATAATTAATAGCGGTATCACTGCGAGCAATACCAGCGGTATGACTATAAAATGTTTGATGAAATATAAAGATCTGTTTTTCGTATCGAGTATTGTCGGGCCTACGTTGTTTCCCCATACTTGGGTACTATTGCTGTAACGAAAAAGTATTGTTATTGTATATGCCTAATGAATTGAAAAGAGTAACCATGGAGTTTCTTGCCGATTCTTCTACATGGAAGTAACCAACCCGAACCGTCCTTCTTTTTCGACGTTTTATAAGTGCCCACTTGGGCCTATGTGAAATAAAAATATTTTGATTTGATTTTGGTTTTGTATATTGATGTACCAGCATTCATTCATGGAAATCTAAAAGTATATGTGACAACTGAATCAATGTAAACGAAGGTAGTTTGCAGTAGCCGTTGTCAGATTGATCTAGCAAAGAGGTCTCACAGTTCTCAGACGGATTGGAGCTAATGATAGGCCACCCCTGGGAACCGTATTGCTCTTCCAGTAAATGTTGATCAAAGGACAAGATAAACAGACAAATACGATCTTAAGAAGTCCTTACTAGAAAACATTCCCGAATAGACACGATCTCGTAAATGCGAATACAAAATTTAGAGGATTTTTTTATTTTACATTTTTATTATATATTATATATCCTCACGCCTTCCCACAAGGGTCCCCGAAGGGGTAGGCAGAGGTGTATAGGTAATACCCACACACCCACTTTCCGCCAGAGGTATATTAGGTGCCAACGTGACAGATGGCGAGTCCATCGCCGTTACTCAAGCACGACTATACATACGCCTTTGAATTTCTTCTCAGACGTATGCAGGTTTCCTCTCGATGTTTTCCTTCACCGTAAAGCTCGTGGTGTGACAAATCACTGTTCTTAAGTTCAGAAAAACTCATTGGTACAGTCGGGACTCGAACTTGCGACCTTTGCGTCGCAGGCAACTGCTCGAACCACTCGGCCACCACGGCTCTTATTCAATTTTTTTTATATTAATTAATTTTTTATTGAATGGGATGAATATTTATATATTTTCCATGAAAGCCAATTGAGAAAGAAGAAACGGAGAAACAAACTCCACTGGCTTCCTTTATCTACATAGTGGTAGACAAAGATTCTAGTTTCATTTAGTTGTATGCAAAAGGAGTAATACATCGCCATGCTTGACGCAAAAAATAAAACAACACGCTAAAGATTATCGCATATAGTATCGATTGAATAATAAATAATAATAATAATAATAATAAATGTATATATAGTAATATAATAGTAATAATAAATGAGCCGTGGTGGCCGAGTGGTTCGAGCAGTTGCCTGCGACGCAAAGGTCGCAAGTTCGAATCCCGACTGTACCACGAGCTTTACGGTGAAGGAAAACATCGAGAGGAAACCTGCATACGTCTGAGAAGAAATTCAAAGGCATTATGTATAGTCGTGCTTGAGTAACGGCGATGGACTCGCCATCTGTCACGTTGGCACCTAATATACCTCTGGCGGAAAGTGGGTGTGTGGGTATTACCTATACACCTCTGCCTACCCCTTCGGGGACCCTTGTGGGAAGGCGTGAGGATATGAATAATAAATAATACCCGTTTACTAACAAATGTTTAGGTATACCGTCCGTCATAACACATTTATCAATGAATGAACCTTGCCAAAGTCACTTTGCCTGTTCACGAGCCAGTTTTGGCGACGACCGCCCAATGAAGACATGTTAACACGTTTTTTAGGTAAAGTTTTTCAACATGGTTGCCGACTTATCAGTTTAACTGCATGCACACATGTCACCGGCTTCTAAACTATGTCTGGTTTTTGTTTCTATTCGGGTTTTGGTGTAGAAACCAAGAGAGAGCGGTGGAAGAATTTACAGATATATTGTAAAGCACAAAACTCTTCAGACGTTCCATTATGTACTTTTATTTATAACAATTTTGCAACAATATCTCAATGTAAAACTGAGTTGCAGATGTGTTATTCCTCTGTCGTGGTCAAGTATACATTGTAATCTTTGGTCGTGGTCGAGTGGCGTGATGTCTCACGCCGCCTTTTTGGCGCCAACGCACCCAAGCGGCTCAAACTGCTCCCGATTACTCCCGACTAAGATAGCGGCGTGTAACAATATTGTGTATGTTATAGTCTGCTTCTTGCAGCACAAGAAAACAAGTGAGCATCCCGTAAGAAAGCTCGTGTATTGACTGAATGTTACAGCAATTGTTTTATGCCGATGACATTTGAATTACGCGCCATAATTAATCTATGGTATCAATATACAATAAACACTTCACTTCCTTATTTTGCGGTTTTTAATAAAATTTAAGGCGAGGCCCAGGCTTGAATTAAATACAAACATTTTAGTTAGACAAACGCTCGAAACTTTAACCTTAGTCCCGAATCTAGCACACCCAACACGGCCTGTCACTACGAACCCTTAACATAATATTGAACATAAGTAAAAAGTCGAAGAAATAATAAGAAATAATCTCAATATATATATAAATTACGTGTCACGTTGTTTGTCCGCGATGGGCTCCTAAACTACTTAACCGATTTCAATCAAATTTGCATACTGTGTGCAATTTGATCCGACTTAAAAATTACGATAGCTTGCATCACTGCAATTGGACCCGATAAGTGGCGCTGCGATCGTATTTAGGGGTATTTTACCTTTTCACCCGGACGAAGCTGGGCGGGACAGCTAGTTATTAATATTTCAGTGTTGCGAAGCATGAGGCGGGTTCGATTCCCGCTAAGGGCGGATGTTTGTGTTATGAAGAGAATTTTATTATATTACCTTAGTCTTGGATGTACTATGTATTCATTGGAATGTTTATAAAATTTTGCTTAGTTTGTGACTAGGTGAACTTGTGGGGAATGTATAATAATTATATTTTATATAATTCTCTCTCGCTTTATTTTTTGCGGTTTGAGGTGTTTAAGATCGGAAGAAGATGGAAGATATTTAGGTTTTGGGGATTGTTTTAATTACGTCTGCCTTCCACTGGGTCTTAATTTCGATGATTACGTATTTAGTAATTTTACTTCGACACGCGATCAATATTTACTTAGAAATTATTAATAAGATAAAAAATAATAATAACGTACTTAGATTGTACATGTATAACCCTGAATTACCAGATTTTCATGTGAAAATAATGCTTTAATTAAAGTCCTTAAAAATATTTAATACTGAATAACTTAAGAAAGATCAGTACACAAGTGCTACAAGCATAAAATATAAATAAAAATCCGGGATCCAGACTTATTCCCACGACTTTTAATCTCTGACCACAAGCCTCTAAAGGACACAGGACCAAACATACTTATAAACCGATATATTTTATCTTTACACTTACAATTAGGGGTCCACTCTCTCGCTTCACTATAAGTGGGTTCTATAAAAGTGTAGCGGACTCTAGTCGTAAAATATGGTCATATAATGCACCTTGCCCTTGTTTCACGCTACACAAAACACTCGTGCGGGTGTGATTTTACGATGCAATTGAATGTTGAGTGATAATTATCATGAAAACAAGGCACTTATGTTTAAAAAAAGGTTTTGTACGGAACAGCTATCGCCATGCTTGGTCGTAAATTGAATTATACGATAGTTTTAGTTACTACTAGCCATGCCCCACGGCTTCGGTTACGAATGATTTAATGATACACGATTATAACGATGATAGACGGACAGACAATAGTTTCGATTATTACAGACACTTTATTTATAGTTATAAATGTGGTGCAGAAGTATTTATTGCATACAAGGCATTCTAAAAGTATTTAAATTTTATAAGGAATGATCAAAAATCATTTAACCAATTCTTTATTTTTCCAGGATGGCCAAAGATTGTTCATGGGAGCGCCTGGCAGTTTCTACTGGCAAGGTAAGCATTGTAGTTATACACTATATAACAGATCATCAGGGCTCAATGTGACGTCATTAAATTGGTGGTGTTGGCGAGATGATGACCATTGATGGTGGCAATCTGTCTGCCCACAACTGTCAACGAATAAATCATTTTTACCCATTTTTAATATGTACCAGAAAATTACACAAAGAAATCAATTTGATGAGTTCGTTTTACCAACCCAAAAACTTTGATTAGCCTTCGATAATAGATTACAAAATCCGGTACTGACTTTATTTTTTTTAATACAATCCACAGGGCGAACATTTTCGATAGATCCTAGCGAAAGGTTCTTCTACTTTATGCCGAAAATACCGGATGAAGGTAAAATTGAGCTAACGTTCGCCAGATTGACATGTTAACTATTATTTTAACAACAATAACACATCGACAGGCTTATGAGCGCCTAATACTATTTTGCCTAGTGAACCATCTGCAGTGTTTTAAATCTTATTTTCGCATTATTTGAGTATAACAAACCCTAGAAAAATCCCTTCGAATAATATGATGATTTGAAAAGACCCAATGCTACGTCAAAGTCAACAAATAATAGATTAAAGTAAGAATTGAAAGATAGAGAGATTGAGATTATGAGTCAATAAGTAATTATAATATTTTAAATTCTTACCAAATATACATATAATTTACTATGTAATGGTTCTTGAGCTTGGATATCAGAATTCTGTTGAAAAATAAATAAATTAAAAGTATTCTTTAGTTTTATTTAGCTGTAATTATACTCGAGTAACTGAGAATAGATTTAAAACTAAACTGTTCACGTTACTATTAATGTCGGAGACTTAAGAAGTGTTTTTCTTTGGCAGAAATAGTAATGAATTCATTAGCTTCCCCAAATTTCATGGTGTAAATCTATGGTGAAGTGAATCCACCTATGGGTTTCTACCTTGTGCCTATGCTCCATTCTCAACTTCAAAGGATCGTTAGATGTATACCTACCACATACTACTTTAAGTCGTAGCTGAATGATAAGATACTTGCACGGAACGAAATAGATTTTCATATTCCATACATCATTTCCTTCTCATGTGCTAACTGTCGAACTATCTAGATGATTGTGTAGTAACACAATAAATTGTCAACTTGCATTTTTTTTAATATATACACAATAAATAAGTCAGATTCTCTGTGTCTAACTTTTTTTGTTATAAAGTATCAGTTTTTGTTATTAAGGTATGTGTTCCTTGTGGAGCAAAAATTATAAGACACTGACTATAGATTTAGGGTTTAGGGTAGGGTCATGAACAATATTAAGTATTAAGTTTTTTAAACCCTTTATGTAAATAGGTATCCTCATTAAACTATCACAGGGGTAAAACAGGTTATCATTAACGCTTTGGAAATTTTAACATTGTGTAAACGTTTCCATGCTTTAAAACTCTACTAAAATTAAACATGAAGTATATAAAACATAATACAATCACTAAAATAATATTTTGGTGGGCCATTTCTTAACAATATTAAAATACAAATGTGTTGGTGTGTTGAAAAAATATCATTACAATTAAGGAAAATGAGGGCAACAGCTTTTTACTCTAAGCAAGCGATAGGTAATTTCTTGATATCATCATACATCGATCTATTTAGATCTGGCTGCTTAATGATGCTTTGAATCATGAAGAATGTTCGCTGAACGTTGTTCGTAATCAATCATGGTGCTGTTTCATTGAATAATGTTTATTGTGTTCCAATTGGATGAGTTTGTCTCGAATTTTGAGCCATCATAGTAAAAAGAAAATGTGATTATTTTGTTATTACGTAAAAATGTCATCCAATTGGGATCCTTTTCCTACTTTATGTAAAGTTGCTAACAGAAAATTTTCCTTTCAAAGGTCAACTGATGTCGCAAAATATGAACCAAAAGCCTGTCTTAATCGCAACTCCTGAAGCTAGCGCGAATTTTGACGACTCTTACATGGGCTATTCCGTTACTGTTGGCGATTTTGCTGGTCAAGGCATCCAGGGAGTGGCTGTGGGAGTTCCGAGAGGAGCTGATTTAAATGGATTGGTGAGTCGTATATACAGTATATTTAAAGGTATTTTATACCCTCTTTTACGTCACATGATTAATAGAAAAATATTGTTTGGTGTACAGCTATTTATGATAGTCAACAGGATACATAAAGAGATACATTTTCGATCATTCGCAAGTTAACCCGCATATATGAAACACGATCATCAAATTATTAAATTGTATAATTGCAGGTGGTTCTCTATACATGGGAGCTTCAAAACATCAAGAACATCAGTGGTTCCCAAATCGGTGCGTACTTCGGGTACAGTCTGGCATCTGGAGACATTGATGGTGACGGAGCTGATGACATCATCGTTGGATCTCCCATGTTCACCAAACCAAAGAGTATGGGCTATGAACAAGGAAGAATTTATGTCATCTATCAGGGGAAAGATAGGGTGAGAATTGATATAAACCTTATTATTTTCCTTTCACCTACATACGGTTGGCAAGATACGAGACAGACGGTCTCGTGCGCTATACGAATTTGAAGTGCGGTTGTTTTATTTCGTTACTAATCGCACAATCATGGACGAAGGCGTGTATGAATGATAAGACTGATTAGTGTACATGAAGCGAAATAGATTTTTATGTCTTTTGAGAACTGTCACGACCCGTGAACGTGAAAATCAAGTTACACTCAACTTAAAATCTCCTTTTATCTCTTTTTCAGTCCTTTTCAAAGAGTCACGCTCGCACAGGAGAAATATCTCGAGGCAGATTTGGTTTGGCTCTAACGTCTCTGGGTGACATCAATTACGATGGCTTTGGAGGTAAATTTTGAGAATCCCAATAATAATGTATTTATATGAGAAAGTTTGGGAAGATGTTCGTTCCTCTTTCCTGTAAAATTTACTGTATGGAATTGGATTAAAATTGGCACAGAGATAGATTATTACCTGGATTGACACATAGGATATAAAGGTTTAATTCTACAAAACAACCTTAGTTCTACCTTACTTTTTAAATCCAATTTTAATAAATAACCTTTATATATAACCTTTGGAACTCAAAGACAGCGTTTATTTATAGAATATTTTTAATGTTCAAATTAAATTTTTATCCAAATTCTAGTTTCACAAATATTGGAATATCCCAAATATTACGTAATGTAATGAGTTTTGCATAATTTCATTCGAATTTTAACAGTTGTGACTTTGTTTTGAACCCAAACTTACCATAATATTTCCAGACATTGCCGTCGGAGCCCCATACAGTGGTGAGAATGGGCGTGGCGTTGTGTTCATATACCTTGGCAGCGAGCTCGGCATCCACGAGAAGTACTCTCAGGCTATCACAGCAGAGGAGATCTCACCTCTTCTCTCCACTTTCGGCTTCTCTCTTTCCGGTGGCATTGATTTAGACAACAACAACTATACTGACTTGGCTGTTGGCGCCTATAAATCTGACAGCGTCGTGTTTTTGAAGTGAGTTAATAAAATTGTTTTTTTTTTTTTTGTTTTAGCCCATCTATACCATTATGTGGTGTGAATATTACGTCGAAACGTAGTTTATCTCGTTCATTATTCAAGAATTCGAAATGATAGGGACATCTTTCACCCAACATGATTGCAATATTGGGACTTTCTAAAAATATTTTTTTTTATGTCTTAATTTCTAACTATCATGGATGCTAGTAAAGAGTAATGTTTCTAGAATAGAATAATATTTTTTTTGAAAATTTCAATTGCAATTATTTTAGTTGATGTTAATAGAACGTAATAATGAGCTGTTTTTAATAAACTGTTTGTCATTTCAATCGACGGTAATTCGCGGCCGACTAGTTTGGTACCGCAAACTTCGATAGACGGTGGTAACACGATACCATCATACTTATCTCAAGCTGTTTGCAACTTAGTATAAAAAATAATCTCAAATGGCAATAACATTTTTATTTTTTTTAATTAAAAACGTTATAGCCATTAATAAAACATATTCTCTTCTTTGTTCAGGTCACGTCCTGTCGTGAAAGTGTCAGCGGAAGTCAAATACCTGAGCGAGAGTAAGCTGATCTCGCTCACTGACAAGAAGTGTCAGTATGTCAACGGATCAGCAGTTGCCTGTGCCCAGCTCATGTTCTGCCTCACTTATACTGGGGTCAACGTCGACCAACAAATCAGTGAGTATCCAAGTCTTGCATCTACTAGATTAAAATTGCATATTTAAAAAAGTTTCATTTAATATGACAAGTAATATAGTATATAATAATGCGTACGCCCATACTAAACTAATATAAGAAAGTCTGTTTGCTATGCACACGCCTGTTTTAGGCTAAAGGGAAGCTTTTTTGGGCAAAAAGGTGTGAAATAGCGATGAATATTTTTATAGTGACCAATCATTTCTGAATCCAAATTCTACGCAGACAAAGTAGTGAGAATCAGCTTGTGGAATAATTGAAGCATGTAGTAGTAAATAGTTGCATAAATCATATTTATTTATTTTCCAAGCGGAAGGATATTTCTGTTACTTCGGTGAGTGAACGGAGTAGCGAATAATTGGTTTCAACACACAACACTCTTAAATTGTAATTTCATTATGAATATACTATAACACTCAGAGCTTTAACAAGTATTAAACCTAATGGAATTACAAACTTGTAAATAATATCACTTGATGTTAGTCTGTCATTACAATAGCAAGACGAATGTACAGTAGAACTATTAAAAAAACACGACTATCTTTATTGTGAGAGTAGAATATCCTGTATTGTTGAATAAAAGCGTTGGTAAGTGGTCCAAATAGTTGCATGCAGAGAACTTACCATCAGGCGGACCGCTTGCTAGTTTTTTTATACCACACATGTGGTATAAAAAAAAATAAAAGAAAACATTTCAAGTTCGAGCCGCGACTGCAGTAGAGTTTTTTAAGATTATGTCTGATTAATCAGTCAATCAGTCTTTAGTATATGTTGTAATACTTATATATAAATCACAACATAAAATATACTAACGATAAAGGAAAACATCGAAACCTGCATACGCTTGTGAAGATATTCAAAGGTATGTATTAGTCGTGCTTGGGTAACGTCGATGGACTCGCCATCTATCACGTTGGCACCTAAAGTTTCTATCAACAGCAAAAAGAGTAGGGTTAAACCTGTGCATACCTTAGGGGACCCTTGTGGGATGGCCTGAAGATATATATATATGATCATTTAAACTATACCAGATCATTTAGATTATAAAACACTTTAAAGAAATTATACTTTAAAGAAGAATACAATACTTTAAAGAAATACATAAAGTTCCATATCGTAAATTTATAATTTCAAGAACAAGCTTACTTCAAAGTATTTAAAGTTTTTGTGCAGCTAAAATTACGAATATATAAAATTCCATACTGAAATGTTGTTATCACCAAACAGAGTTCCTGGTTACCCTGGATTTGGACTCCAGACAAAAGTCGGTACAAAACAAAAGACTGTTCATAGCGGAGACGCGGGAGACAGTGTACAAGACGCACATATTGCTCACACAGGGGACCCAAGAGTGCAAGGATATCACCGTTTATTTGGACGTGAGTAACATTTTCCATTAAATAATATACGCCCCGTACGGGTTTTGTGTATTATATAAATACTAGCTTATGCCCGCGGCTTCGCTATAATCGGTTCAGCCGCTATGCCGTGAAAGAGCATCACACTTTATAATATTAGAACTTTGAATTTCCGACGCTCAAGGACGGGAACGTCAAGAGTACTCGAAACCGACGAGCATGTATGAAGAGACTGATGAATGTGGACGAAGCGGGTATGTAAGTCTAGAGAGAGCTGGCGCTCTATACTCTCTGCCTACCTCGTTAGGGACTCGGCGTGATGATATGTATGTATGTACTAGAATACTCCTACAGAAGTAATACTACAGGCCTTGTTCTATTGTTCAATTAATCTATCTATTGTTCAATTGTTTCGCAACGTGTCATTTTATTCTCAATTTCATTCAAATCAAATCGAATTGCGTCTCCGTATTCGTAAAAACAAAACATATAACAAAATAAACAAATGGTATTGGGATCATGGGGGGGAGCGTTCAAGGAATCTGATGACGAGGAGGCTAGAAGGTACGTAACTAAAATTTATCTGATAAAAATGACATTCATGTATACATAGAAAGTAAAAGTGTTATCTTTGGTATATTTTAAGCGCCATTTTTAATTGTCAAATAAATATAGGGTTATTTTATTTATTTGTTGGAATATTACTTCATTGTCTAACACGTACCATTGCCCACAGGACGAAATTCGTGATAAGCTAACTCCAATTGAGGTGAAGATGTCATACGACCTGGTGCAGCCAGGGAAACCCTCTGGCAGCATCGTGCCTCCGGTCCTCGACCAGACAAAGAGCATCACACACACGGATTCGCTGAACATCCAGAAGAACTGCGGCGCGGACAACATCTGTGTGCCCGACTTGAGATTGGCAGCTTCTACGTAAGAATATACATATATACATACATACATATATTTTTTCAAGTAACAACTGTAAAACTTTCTACTTACATTATATATATATATACATGATGTCTCGAAGACAGAGCAGAGACATACTCAATTATGTGAATTTTGAATCGTTGGAAGCTAGTAGCACTTTCTATGATTAAAATTAAAGGTTTAAAAAATTTAACTGCTTAAAAATCGATTTCAAGCAATTCTAACTTAAAAAAATACTTTCGCGGCTTAACTACTTAACCTATAATTATACATTTAATACATGCAAACAGGTTGTGAAAAGTACAGCTTAGAAAAATCTATCGATTTTACAAAACCCGTGGATTTTTTTGTTTCACCCCGGATGGAACATTATTATCATATCATCAAAAGCCTAACATTACTACAACAGGATTAAACAGAGATGCTACTTAGAGGATCATACCTGATCGTTTTTTTTCAATGCTCTTTACGTTCCCAAGCTTGACTTTCCCGTCAATTCCAAGGTAGTTGGTTGTGGTAAAAAAAACGTATGTCCCGTGCGAAGCCGGGACGGGCCGCTAGTATCATAAGGAACCATACTTGTCGTGTACTCGATAGTCATCTGCTTACAAGCATGGGACTATTGACTTAAAATTAGTCCTGTGCAGTTAGTACATAATCTTTTGTTCATTCCAGGCCAACAATTAACTATGTCCTCGGTTCAGGAGAGAACGTTTACGTAGACGTAGAGGTGGAGAATTCTGGAGAAGATGCCTTTGAGGCTGCTTACTACCTGCTGATACCCCCAGGTCTCACCTACTCCAAGATGGAGAGGCTAGAGAAAGTGAGAAATGACCTGCCCATCTACTGTTCTATCTCCAATAAGGATGCCAGCGGTAACAGTACCCTCAAGTGCGACTTGGGCAACCCAATGGCCAGTGGTCAGAAGGTATGTGCGACAATTATTATGTAATTAAATTTCGATTGAATATTTTTTATCTCGTAAGGATTGCAAAGTTGAAACTCAGACACATGATACAGTCCCGACTGTATCAATCAGTTTTTCTGTACTAGCGTACAGTGATTATTCACACTACGAGCTTTACGGTGACGGATGAATTCGAGTGGAAATTGTATACGATTCAGAAGAAGTTTGTAAGACGTACGCGTAGTCGTGAGAGAAAGCCGTTGAGAAAAGGTGAAGAATCGCTATCTATTTCTGGTGAGAAGGTTCCCATAGTAACCACGTTAAATTGTACAAAAAAATATATCTAAAAAGAAATAAAAAACTTTGTCTATGCCTTCGGGGACCTTGTGTTTAACGTGTATTGTATATGTATTGTCGTATTTCCATATTCTATATAACTTAAAACTTACGAAACAATCCGTCTTTATAGCGCTCTCATGATATTCAATAAAGTGTTTTATCATCTCCAGGTAAAGTTCCGTGTGATCTTGGAAGTTGACTCTCGGGTGACAACCCTAAATCTGAACATGGAAGCGAACAGCACCAACCCTGAGCAGGACACACAGTATGACAATACGATGCACATGATTATTGGAGTCGTCGTTAAAGCGCAGCTCGCTATCATTGGGTAAGACCTATGTATATATATCCTATGCTGGTGTATACTCTTATGCTTTCATTATAAAGCACCTCGAGAAGATCGGTTACCGAATTATACTCCTAAGCCCTAAATTCTGTTTTAACACAAGCTGTCACGTAGATTGACGAAAAAAGTGTATAAGGCGAGTGTGAATGAAAGTGTTGGAAAGAGTAGACCTAGGCGGACGTTTCTAGACCAAATTAGGGACGTCTTGAAAAAAGGTCAGGTCAAGAGTACCCTAAAACGAAGAGCATGTATAATAAAAGTGGATGAAGCGAAAGACGTATGTAAGGATCGTAGCAAGTGGAAAGAAGTGGTCTCTGTCTACCCCTACGGGAAAGAGGCGTGATTATATGTATGTATGTATGTATGTCACGTAGTGCTGTTGTCGAATTATTATTCAAGAGCTTTTGTGATTTTTCGGTGCTCCTCTAGTATCTCACTCATATCTATACTTTAATGGTGACAATTCTAAGAGCGCATAAGATAACAAAGGCATGTCATATTGGTTTAGACACATAGAAAGGATAAATAAAGATTGACGAAACAGATATTCAATGCGAAAGTGTTCCAACGACCAAGATCAAATCGATTCGACAGTAAAGAATGGAAACATCAAGAGTACTCACGAGAGACAGGGTGATGCAATGCAGATTGGATATGTTCCTACCATTAAAATTAATGTCAGTCAGTTTTTGCTACCAGGCTCACAGTAACGTTAACAATAAGCCAGTCCGTATGCCAGTCAATTCTGTGCTTACTAAAGCATCATTAATTTTTTTAGGACATCAGACCCACCAGAACTTCACTACAACGCTTCGCTGTACGATTCCGCGAACCTGAAGGATGAAGCCAAACTGGGTCCTCAGGTGATTTATAAGTACAATGTCAAGAACGAAGGACCCTTCTCCGTGGACGAGGCTGTGGTTTACTTTATGTGGCCGTATCAGACGCTGAATGGTGAGATAATAAACTATGATGATTAAATATGAAGAAACCAAATTCCGTTCAGGAATTAATTACTGTGGAACAAACATCCTCACAAAATTTCGCACATATAATGGTACACAAAACAAGTGCGACTGAACAACAGAGCCCTTTTTTATTGAAAGAAAATAATATTATTTAATATAGATATTTAATTATTGAAAATATAATTACGGTTAAGCTAGCAATGCAAGTTTTGCAGTAAATTTAATAGCTGGTGAAATAAATATAAATCGTAATTTTTTTTTTACAACAAGAGTGGCAAACCAGCGTACGGCCCACCCGATGGAAAACGGCTACCGCAGCCTAGTTACGCTTATAATGCCGAAGTATCACTTGCGCGTTGCCACTTCGTGTTCGGAGAGTTATAGTGTCGGTAGCATAATGGGACTACTCCCTCTGCTGCCAACACAATATAACAATCCTCCCCTCTCCCCAAGGAGCTCATTACTGAAAACCTTATTCACCGCGTAGGAACACAACACAATAAATTGTGTTATTTGGGTACGGACTTCTATAAAGTGGAGGTCCTGCCCCAGTCGGGCAGCTCCAAATTTGAACGGGAAACCCGTTATGCCCTACCTCTCTTAAAATTAAGTGTGTCTCTTTCTGTATGACAATAAAAATATCGTGCATGAAGCATATAAGACTCAATATATACTGGAGTTCGAAAATGTTATCAAAGTACATATTATGAAGGTAAAAACTCGATACATAAACCTCACTTAATACCCGTTGGGGTATTTTTTTTGGCGTAGTTGACCGTATTTAATAAATAAATACCTAGGACAATTCCACACAAATTTACCTAGTCCCAAATTAAGCAAAGCTTGTGTTATGGTAACTAGACAACGATATATTTACTTATATAATAATAAAGTGGGTGTGTGGGTATTACCTATACACCTCTGCCTACCCCTTCGGGGACCCTTGTGGGAAGGCGTGAGGATATATTATTTACTTATATAGGTAGGTATATACTCAAATACATAGGACATCCAAGACTAAGGTACAAATATTCGTGTTCATCACCGTATTCTTTGTATTTCAGGCGAAAATCTAATGTATATGTTGGTGGAACCTCAGCATCTTGGCGATGTGAAGTGTGATCTAGCCAGACACATAAACCCTGATAATGTTTTCGTTCAGAACCCGTACGCCTATCTATTGGGCAAGGAGAAACAATGTAAGTTTACCAGATACATGGAGCAACATTCATATTTCACTGGTGGTAGTTTTTGTAAGTGGCATAGATAGCGAATTTTTCGCCACACCGGTGGTTTTGGTGTGACCAATCTCTGTACAGACTAAGTTCTGAAAACTTATTGGGTGTTTGACATTGACCATAGTTTTGGTACTAACCAATAGGTGTAAACTAACTATAGTTTACACCAATTTTTTTATACTACAATTTATTTTTTATAACAAAAAATATTTCAGTATTTAAGTACAGTGATTAGTCACACCACGAGCTTTACGGTGAAGGAAAACATCGTGAGGAAACCTGCATACGTCTGAGAAGAAATTCAAAGGCGTATGTATAGTCGTGCTCGAGTAACGGCGATGGACTCGCCATCTGTCACGTTGGCACCTAATATACCTCTGGCGGAAAGTGGGTGTGTGGGTATTACCTATACACCTCTGCCTACCCCTTCGGGGACCCTTGTGGGAAGGCGTGAGGATATTATTATTATTAAAAAATATTTCAATACCTTTCTTTGTATTTACAGTAATGATGGCCTCGGACTTGTACACGGAATCTCATATATCTGGAAATGGCGGATATTATGGACAAAGTACGTATTCCGAATTATTAAATAATATTTATGTACACTTCAAATATCTTGTATAGGTCATAATGGATCATTTGAAAGCTGCGATATTATAGGAGGGCGATTATATACATACATACATATAATCACGCCTCTTTCCCGTAGGGGTAGGCAGATACCACTTCTTTCAACTTGCTACGATCCATACATACTTCTTTCGTTCGTCCACTTTCATTATTCTCTTCATACATGCTCTTCGGTTTAGGGTACTCTTGACCTGGCCTTTTTTCAAGACGTCCCTAATTTGGTCTAGAAACGTCCGCCTAGGTCTACCACTTCCAGCACTTTTATCCACACTCGCCTTATACACTTTTTTCGTCAATCGTTCTTCATTCATTCTCTCGACATGGCCAAACCATCTAAGCATACCTTTCAAAATTTTTGTCACTACATCTTCTTATCCTGTCACTCAGTTTAACTCCTATCATACTTCTTAACGCTCTCATCTCAACTACATTTATTCGGCTTTCAAATATCACGTGATAAGATGCGTTTACAATTATTGAAGGAGTTAAAATAAACACAGGTTTTTTAATTCATGTAAAAATGTACAGCATTTATTAGCAATATTTTTCAAGAAGACAAACATTGCTACGCTTGTGACGTTAATCAAGTGATCCCTGTGTCCCTTACGTCGAATAAAAAAAATGATTTTGGTCTATGATTTTGACACATTGCTTGCTACCGATTTGATACAAATATTTTACCTGTAAGTAGATAATTTACTAAATCAAGCTTACGAATTCCAGCATTCTGGCAAGAAAGCTCTAGCAGCAGTCAAGTCGGTGGGGGAAGTGGCAGTCAGATAACTGGTGGGCAAGCAAGTTCCAGCGTTAGTAACACTTACCACAGGCAATCTTCTGGACTGAGTGGCAGCCAAGCTTCAGGCAGCCACTACCCTTCCGGTCATAGACAGTATGGCGAGAGCTCTGGGCAGAATGGTCAGAGCGTTAGTCAGGACGTCCAAAACAGTGGACAATATTATAATCAAGGCAATGGTATTTACAATAAGGGTTCAGTACAATCGACCCGAGACGGACAATACCAAGACTCTGGACAATACGGCGGAGGACAAGCTTCTGGGAATTCATACAGCTACAATAGAACTTGGTCTGAAGGTTTGACTGCCGAAGAACAGGAGCAGGTCAGAAGGGAACTCTCTCTAGCACTCGCCAACAATCGCCAGGGTGTCTCTGGAGGAGGGTATGGCCAAGGTGGTCACATCACGATTAGAAACAAGACAATATATTACGATGAGAACCATAATATTATTTCCCAAACTGAGTCGAGTACTGAATATGGAATTCTCGGTCATGAAGGTGAAGCTGGCAGCTCTTTCAATGTGTAAGTACTATGGATAATACTAACCTTATACGAAATTAAAATGCTGTTCTAATAACCACGAGCTTTACGGTGAAGGAAAACATCAAGAGGAAACCTGCATACGTCTGAGAAGAAATTCAAAGGCGTATGTATAGTCGTGCTTGAGTAACGGCGATGGACTCGCCATCTGTCACGTTGGCACCTAATATACCTCTGGTGGAAAGTGGGTGGTTCGGGGACCCCCGTGGGAAGGCGTGAGGATAAAATAAAATTTAGGTTTGTCAAAACTGTTTTTTTTATTATATCTTCACGCCACACAAGGGTCCCCGAAGGGTTAGGCAGAGGTGCTTTTCTCCTGATATATTTTTTAAGGTGCCAACGTGACAGATGGCGAGACCACCGCTATTACTCAAGCAGGAATTATTTATTAGTATTTTACATAAGTTATCGTTGAAAAATCGATTGGTACCAATGGTGGTTCAAGATTCGAACTTGCAATCTTTGTGTTGCATGCAACTACTCGAACAACACAGCCACCTGAACTCTTAATTATTTTTTTTTCATTTCAGTTATGCTAACCAAGGAAACGTGAATCAACAACAGTCAGCTCAATCTTCCCAAAACTCAAACTACGGCCATTCCCAAGGATCAGAATTTAATCACGGATCACGACAAGGACAGAATCTAGAAGGATATAGCCAGGAATCCAGAGGATACAATCAAGGATCCAGCAGCTACAACCACGCATCAGGTACCGGGCAAGGATCTGGATCTTACAATCAAGGAGCTAGTAACTATGGAAATTCTGGTCAACAAGGCTTCGTTCACGGTTCTTGGGCTACTACAGAAACAGTAAATTCTGACGTCATGAATGCGGGTTCATCAACCTTCCGAGGTGGTTCACCAACAATCACCGTCGTTGGTGATGAAGAAGATCAAATCGGAGGTTTTGGCGCTTACGCAGCTCATAACCCTAACAATGAATTTAGATATGGCATTGCTGATGTTACGAATAACCAGGGCGGTTCTGCTAGCTCGTCTTCGCAAAGCGGAGCCCAGTCCGGCGCCGCTTATCAATCTGGAAGTGGAGCAAACCAATACAGCGGTAGAAGTTACCAGGCTGGAGGTGGCGCTTACCAGTCTGGAGGAGGCTCCTACCAGTCTGGAAGTGGCGCTTACCAATCTGGAGGCGGCGCTTACCAGTCTGGAGGAAATGGTTATCAAGCCAGCAATAGTGGTTATTCATATTCATCAAGATCAGGTAAATGGCTCCCTCCTGGATATCTTGTATCCATTTTGTAGATTAATTTCAAGATTTAGTTCATTTATTTATATAGGTAGGCACGGTATTTTGGCGATATGACAAGAGTTCTGATACTGATGATATGCTATTGAGACTGGCTGTGCCATGCGGTTTTACCTGTGGGATCGACAAACAGATCTTGATAGCGTCACCAAATAACTCGTGCAATTGCATCTATGAACCATCCGAATAAACACCCTATATAAATATTTATGTCAAATATATACGGTTGAATTGAGAAACCTCCTCCTTTTTGAAGTCGGTTCTAGATAACCGAAAAAGTTGCGACACTCTTGGCTATTTGGACTATAATTGTGTATCTTATCTTTTCTAGGTGGACAAACATACAGTTCTCACTCTGGCGGTAGCTTTAGCTCAGGATCTGAACATCGGCGGGAGAGCACCAGACGACGAAGGGAAACCGAGGTTAGAATGGGAGCCAAAATTCTTTGATTGTATCAAATTCATTATTAAAGCAGATTTTGGTTTTGAGCAGATATTGATATACGTAATTACTATAAAATATATAATATAATAATATATCCTCACGCCTTCCCACAAGAGTCCCCGAAGGGGTAGGCAGAGGTGTATAGGTAATACCCACACACCCACTTTCCGTCAGAGGTATATTAGGTGCCAACGTGACAGATGGCGAGTCCATCGCCGTTACTCAAGCACGACTACACATACGCCTTTTGAATTTCTTCTCAGACGTATGCAGGTTTCCTCACGATGTTTTCCTTCACCGTAAAGCTCGTGGTGTGACTAATCACTGGACTTAAGTTTAGTAAAACTCATTGGTACAGTCGGGATTCGAACTTGCGACCTTTGCGTCGCAGGCAACTGCTCGAACCACTCGGCCACCACGGCTCAACGTAATTACTAAGCGTTCTTTTAGTAGATTGTCGAATAGTTCTGAGGATAACATTTGGTATATGAAGTAGATATGGATAGGGATGCCGTATTTTTCAAATCAAATCAAATCAAATATATTTATTTTAATTAAGATTAGGAACAGATAGCCTTAATATTTCAAAGGACGTTGAAAAGGTGATGGTACGTCCAAGTCTGGATCTATACATCCTGAGTTAGTTACCACACAGTAACATGTGAGAAGAAATTCAGAGGCGTTTAAGCTAAATAGTTATTCTTGTCAGAAAAACGAAATACCTTGATTCGTTATTAAAAAATAACCGTTGTAAATCTTTCAGTCCGTGGATCCTGAACTGAAGAAGATTTTGGACAAATGCGAGGAAAAGTACAAGTGTGAAGTGCTCAGGTGCTCGACCGGCCGGTTGTTGAAAGGCCAAGAGGTCTGGTTCGCGTTCAGATCAAGGTTCAATGCAACAGTGTTGAATGAGGTGAGTGTGCATTATGTATGCATCTACGTTGGGAGAATATTTAGTTTTGTAGTCACTCCCTAGTATTAGTGCCTATAGTATAGTATTCGTATTTGATATTATACTAAAAAATATATATTGAGCTTGCGACGGTAAATAGGGGAATAAATTGGTGTATATTTGTCTCTGATTGACTCTGCCGAACAAATACTTTTTACAAGTATTGTATAATTGGCCATAGGACATGAGCTTTTGAGATGAATACACTAGCCATAGCATCGCAATTACAACACTTACCGTCGTACTATTGTCGACAAGAGCCATGATGGACGAGTGGTTCGAGTAGCTTCCTGTAACACAAAGATGGCTAGTTCGAATTCCGACTGAAACAATGGGTTTTTCTGAACTTAAGTACAGCAGTTAATAAGTCACCACGAGCTTTATAGTGAAGGAAAACATCAAGAGGAAAGCTGGATATGTTTGAGAAAAAAATCATAAACGTATGTATTGTCATCCTTGAGTAAGTGCGGCAAGTGTGTTTGTGGGTACTACCTATACACCCCTTCGGGGGCACTTCTGGGAATGCCGGAGGAAATAACTATTGACCTTAAATCTTAACATAATTTGTTTCATACAGATCTCTAAAGAGCGAGCGGTGATCCTGTCAACCTTGGCAGCGACGAGAATCTCACGCATGCCAATTCTTGGGCGCGCAAGCGACCTCTCG
Source organism: Drepana arcuata (assembly GCA_016069955.1). NCBI lineage: Eukaryota > Metazoa > Arthropoda > Insecta > Lepidoptera > Drepanidae > Drepana > Drepana arcuata. Next base: position 128,251 of record JACCPG010000236.1, read on the forward strand.
TGGCATACTGCGGAAGCTCAGACCATAGTGACTCCGCAATTAGAAGCACTGGAGTCAGGGTCTATTCCTCTATGGGTCGTGGTGCTAGCTGCCGTGGCCGGCGCACTACTGCTCTTGCTGCTCATCTTCGCTTTGTACAAAGTGAGTGCTTAGAACTTTTTAGATTTGCAAGCCCAGTGATGAGCTTGAAAATGTTTTTTGTTGTTAATCCACATCCATTAATTTACCGATTTGAGGGTAAACGGTTATATATGTAGCCTATGGGCGTGACGACAGTGATATAAACCTGCTTCATACTTCTGATAGGAATACGATACGGATCTTTCCATCCGCAAAAAACTGTGTAAGAATTCAATGGAGGATATGATTTTGTTCCAAACTGAACATTGTAATATTGCATGTGTTATTTTATAAAAATATCGGCTACTGTTATCCCTTCCCCTTCTTATTTACTCGCCATGTCGTTACTTATATTCTTATGGAATGGTTCTGGAAAGAAGAACAATTATTAATTAATTCATATTTCTCGTTTCAGTGCGGTTTCTTCAAACGCAACCGCCCTTCCGACCACACTGAGCGACAGCCCCTGAACGGCCACGACGAACACCTTTGATATCCAACCACAGACGTAGGCGTTACTAGTGACACTGGAGGCACTAGCGATTTCGGCGTCACTACCGACGTCACTGACGGCGCCACTGACACTAGCTCCTCTACTGACGCAGCCAGTGACGTCACCAGTAGGGACTCTACCAGCTTAGATAGATACTGACGACGGAATTTCGTCGTGTACAAATTTTAGACGTAAAAACAAAATGGAGTCTCTATAAAGCTGTTTATATAACATCTTGACAGCTAATAAAAAATGTAGCTATTTAAAAATAGAACGCAGCTCTAGACTATTTAGTGCCTGTCCCGTTTCATGTTTTGTCAATTGAGAGCGTAATTAGACTAAGTAGTGCCGCCATTTTGTAATTAGACACTAACAAACCTCATGAATTCCAAACATTTATTTGCCTTGAATATTTTTGCCCGAAAAATGTTAGTAAGGCGCGAATACATTCTGAAAGTAAGGTTGAAATTCTATAATAATATATAACTAGTCACGATATGAAAGTATATATTCACGGTACATATAGTTATACATAATATAGATAAAATATATAAAAAAGAATGTTGGAAGAAATGCGTGATACTTTCGTGTGTCATTTTTATGGAAGAGTTATTGAGAATTGTGATCTAAGTTAATAAATTAGGGTTTATTTTACTAAATTCACATAGTTAACATTAAAAATATAGTGGTAGGTATAATATGTTACTAATAAGTTCGCTTTACTATGTGTTAATAAATATTTTAGGAGGCAACATCTCGTAGTATACCACCTTAGTGGCTAATGGCACCCTAATAAGGGGATATATTTATGGCAATACTGTTTTTCATATATAATTGCAAAATAAATGCAGAAAAAACTGCATAAAGAAGCCAATTTAACTTTCGGTGCTTGGTCTTCTTGATCATGCCTTCCCACAAGGGACCCCTAAGGGGTAGGCAGAGGTGTAACAATTTCAAAATCTATGATAGAACGATCTATGCACGTTTTTTGCAAGGTGCAGTTTGCATTGTATCATACACAGTAGCAAAATGCAATATTTTTAGACTTTTTAGAGAATGTGCCTTAATAAGCAATACATATCTATTTATAGCGTTATTAAACTATGAGAAGCTTTTGGTTTAGGTTGTGTGCCTTCTGAAACTGCCAGTTACTAATAAAATATTAATGTAAATAAATATTTTTTGATAATTACGTAAGAATTTTTCACAGAAAAACTTTTTCATGTAAGGAATGTGTACTTAACTATTTTAGGTAATTTTTTAAATAGTGTCTATGGTATTTTACATATTTACTTTTTAGAGACGGAACTATATATTTTTATGGACAATTTGGGGTACCTTCTGTAATATTAGATACTTAGGGCATGGTATCTATTTTGTACAGAAATATTTTTTGTAATGAAAATTTTATTTGTTTGCGAGCATACATTATCATTAATACATATCTAAAATGAATATCAAAATCATTTTTTCTGTGAAAAATTACGTTCGTAAGATAATTGTTATAATTTTTTGTAATTATTATTTATTTGGAGGTAATTATTAATAAGAAAGCAACTTTTACTTCTAGAAACAACTAAACTGTATGGATGCCATAATTTATAAAATATTTAATTTTGGTTGTAATAATTTCTCGGTAACTATTTTTTGCATTTACCAAAAAAAAAAAACTTGTAATAAAATTTGTTTTTAATTATTTAAAACAATGGCTTTTATTTAATTTTGCATCAATTTCCATCTAAGTTCCTCTAGCAGTTATATACCCCAGTTTATTTCATACGTCAATGAATATCTAAGCTAACGTATGTATGCAGCTTTGTCTCTCTGTATTTTTCAGTTCAATTTTAGCACGACAACTGAACTACTGTGCAGATTTCAAAAATTCTTTCGCCATGGGAAAGCGACATTCACCCTGAGTGACATATGCTATATTTAATGCAATATAAATATAAGGTAAAAATATTAAAAAAAACGTATGTCCACCCTTGCGAAGCCGGGACGGGCCGCTAGTATTGTATAAAGAAAAAGTGCATTTCGTTTACATTAGTGCACTAGCTGTGACCCGTGGTTTCAGCTGCGTTACGTTAAATTATCCATTCAAATGAATGAATGGTAAATCCACGTCGATAAATGGATTATCCGACACAAAATTATTCTTACCTAACATATATATCAGCTGGAAAGTGGGTGTGGGTGTACTACCTACACACCTCTGCCTACCCCTTCAGGGACCCTTGTAGGAAGGGGGAGCGTATGTGAGAGAGAATAGAGCGCTAGTTCTTTCAGTTCTTACAGACCTCTTTCGCTTCATTCACATTCATCACTCTCATCATACAAGCAGACTCTTGATGTTCACATCATTAAGTGTCCGAACCGTTAGATCTAAGTATCGTGGTCCTCTTCTGCCTAAAATGATTATTGTTAGGTAAATAGATTTACAATTTCAAACTGTCACGTTGGCACCTAATATACCTCTGGCGGAAAGTGGGTGTGTGGGTATTACCTATACACCTCTGCCTACCCCTTCGGGGACCCTTGTGGGAAGGCGTGAGGATATATTATTATTATTATTATAATTTCAAACAAAGGATTTTCGTCGAGTTGCTGACATAATATGATACATAAAAGAAACGAATGCAATTAACCCCTGCGACTATAAACCCACGGCCCGACATACCCCCGGCCGCAAACAGGGTTAATTAACCCTAGCAATGGTCCGAGTGGTCCTTGTAACCCGGTTTTGGTAGTTACTATTGTTGTACCAGGCGTTAAGGATAGAGTATTTTCAGAAATTGCAAGTTTCGTCCGACTTGTTAGTTCAATGAATTCCTCAATGGTGGTACTGAACTCTACGGAACTAAGTTTGATTACAAGCCTAATAACAAGTACACTAAGACAATATCGCGGCTTCGTTCGCGTTAATATAGAAGATCGCAAGTTTGAACCCGACTGTTCCAATGAGTTTTTATGAACTTACAGTCATTAGTCACACCACGAGCTTTACGGTGAAGAAAAACATCCAGAAGAAGCCTACATACGTTAAAGTCGTGGTTGACTAACGGCGATGGACTCGCCATTTGTCATGTTGGCACCTAAAATATATCTCTGTCGGAAAGTGGGTGTGTGGGTACTAGTACTAAAATATATCTCTGTCGGAAAGTGGGTGTGTGGGTTTTTAGAAAAACTCATTGGTACAGTCGGGATTCGAACTTGCGACCTTTGCGTCGCAGGCAACTGCTCGAACCACTCGGCCACCACGGCTCTAAATTTTAACCTTATTATCTATATTAACCTTAATTATATTAACCTATTTACTAGGGTAGCTTATTAAAAAAATTATACTTGGCACCACAAATTACATAAAGTAGGCTTCTTAAATTAAGGTGTCATAATCCCCCTTTAGAATACTGTCGAAAACTTGCCACTCATAAATAAGTACAGAGACGTCACCAAGCGGTACAGACAGCAAAAACAAAGGTACTGGGGACACATAAAGTTGTCACAACGGCGCCCCGGCAGACACGGAATGGCTATAAATCATATCGAAAACCTATTGCAATATTGCTTCTGATATTATCTTTAAAGACACAGTAATTTTGTGAAGAATTTTTGGAGCGTTGGATATGTTTTTATACTTCGAATATTACAAACAAGTCCACTTAATAGAAAGCATTCGGTGTAGAATTAAATAAAACCACATTAATATTATTTTATATATGTCAACAATAATAATCAACGTCATATATTTAGGAATTGATCTCTTGTCGATATTTGCGTTGCCACTAATTCCATTTGCCTCTATCCCACTTATAGTTACTTTTTCAAAGAAATTTTTTATCATCTTTCGCCTTCTATTCTCTACTATAAATAATAATAAGATAATACATTTCCGTGGTGGCCGAGTGGTTCGAGCAGTTGCCTGCGACGCATAGGTCGCAAGTTCGAATCCCGACTGTACCAATGAGTTTTTCTAAAACTTAAGTACAGTGATTAGTCACACCACGAGCTTTACGGTGAAGGAAAACATCGAGAGGAAACCTGCATACGTCTGAGAAGAAATTCAAAAGGCGTATGTATAGTCGTGCCTGAGTAACGGCGATGGACTCGCCATCTGTCACGTTGGCACCTAATATACCTCTGGCGGAAAGTGGGTATGTGGGTATTACCTATACACCTCTGCCTACCCCTTCGGGGACCCTTGTGGGAAGGCGTGAGGATATATAATACATTTCAATATGTAAGACATATTAAAGATTTTACAATACAACATTCCAATTTAATATGATCGATTAAGTTTCCAAGTTTCCAACATTTTTACCTACTTTCAAATGAATATTGGAGGTAAGCCAAAGTGCACAGTCCTGTCTATTATGTAATCTGATGCGAGCGTATGATCCTTGGGCATCGCGACAGCACTTAAATCATTCGGTATGTCAAATTTACGACAGTTTTTCTTATTAGCTTCATAATCATAAATTGACTTAAAAAAGTTAGGCTTCATTGGCAGTCCTTTGATAATATCGCTACCTGGAGATCTTGAATATCCGAATCGAGACACCGAAGCAGTAGCAGAGGCTGTAGGATCATATGAAATCATTCCGATACTGTTTACACCTTGTGGGTTAGCATTTATATATCGCATTTATAGCATTTATATACCGAGGATACCTTTCTCTGGAATCTCGCAGTCTAGATGGAAAATCACTTTTGACTTGGTGGTTCAAAAAATCAAAATCAAAATATTTTATTCAACATAAGGGACACAGGGAACACTTATTGAACGTCACGTTTAATATAAACTAAAGTTACCACCGTTTCCAAGAAAAAATACCTGCCAGGAGAAGAAACGGCGAAACAAACTCCCCGGTTTGCTTTTTTAACATTTGTTCCCTTTTACGTAGGGGTAGTTACATATATAAACTCTGTACAAGAGGAGCAATTCATTGCCATGCATGGCCATCATTAAAATAATCTGATGTTAAATCTGTCGCGATGCTCTTGATCACAAGAGTTGGATGTATTGTCGTCATCCCCACTTGGTCTTGCTTCTGATTGGACGTTGTCATATACACTGGTAGTTAATGTTGCTATTAGGATTTGCACACAGCCTTTCATTTTTATGTCTTCAAGTCTTTTATATGTTGTGGTGCACTAAATATCACAGAATATTTTTTTCTGACATCGTGTCGTTGCTGCCTTGATAAGTGCATTTATTCTCGAAACAGTAGTTATTAATAACCGAATGATTTATTCTTAATTGTTTTATAATATTCTGTTGGTCTGATGACGTAATGTTATAATAGATAATATATCCTCACGCCTTCCCATAAGGGTCCCCGAAGGGGTAGGCAGAGGTGTATAGGTAGTACCCACACACCCACTTTCCGCCAGAGATATATTTTAGGTGCCAACGTGACAGATGGCGAGTGCATCGCCGTTACTCAAGCACGACTATACATACGCCTATTTAGCAATGCAATCCGCATATTGAATTGCTTCTCAGGCGTAATGTTGTTTTGAAAATTTTCGATATGATTCGCAGAGAACCCAGATAATTTATATTCCATATGATGTCCAAGCGTTAGGAAAAATGTACTTTATTAAGGTATTTTTAACTAGCCGCGCGGTTACCCGTGTTATATATGTGATTGCTGCTCTGTTCCTTTCAATTGTGTACTTATAAACTATACATAATATAAACATTTATCTTTAGTTTCTCTATCCATTTGGTGAAACGTATTAAAGTCCGACTGCCAGACAGGCAGAGGATCAGTTGCGACAATTGTCAATCTACATCTATTTGATTGCTTACGCCAGAAGACGAGGAAATTTGGCCGCCATCAAAAACTCAAAACATCAAAAACAAAAACATTCATTCGGAACATCTCTTTCAGAAATACATTTCCAAAATCATATTAACTAAAGCAAGCGTTGTTTGTAGAAGTTGCTAAAATTTTCCATGTCCGCAAACCGACCCGAGTATTTTATAAACCCCTTAGCGCAAGTTAGTAAGCATCCTTTGTTTATACACCATGACAATAGCGGCATACTAAAGACACGTCCATTGCTAACGTTGGACACGTATTACCCTCGCAGCTCCGTGAGCTTTATGTACAACGTGTATACTTTGTCAGTCCGTCTTTATTAGTGACAATAAAGAAATGCAGTACTTTTACCAATGATGTAAAAAAGAATAGATACGTCTTACCGCGCTCGGCTTGGCTAACTCAACACAAGCTAATTGACTTGAGTCAACTTAGTCGCAGCTTGAGTGGCAACGACGTGGCACTTACTCAGCATTTAGGAAAAATGCCTTCTTAGGTGCTTAGAAACTGCAGAACATATACTGGACGAGTGTAAAAAAACAAGAAGGATGTGTCTTTTCATTTGTAAGTAATGTAAATTTGTTTTATCTATCAAAAATACGAAAATTTAACATTAAATTTTAATCTGTATTAACTCCTGCGACGATGCCACTGCGCCACTCGCGCGAACGAGACCAGTAGCGCGTTACGTTTAAGAGCGAAAGAGAGAACGTTTAAAGCTCGACATATTGGCACGTGGCTGTGCTGTTATCCCTTTCTGACAACTAGGATTCATATACTTCGTGTTCTTTTAATCTCATCAGTGTGCTTAATGCTGTTGTGTGAGTTGTGTATTGTAGCTATATGCAGGTATAGCATAAAATTTGCCATGTTTATACTTCATATTCAAGGAGTATAACGTCTCTATAGATAAAACTTCATTGACTTTTACAAAGAAGTACTAGTTCACGCCTTCCTGAATCCTGACTCTGAGAGACAGAGGTATAATACACCCTCTTTTTGCCGGTAATAACTTTAAGTGCCAATGGCGAATCCATCGCCGTGTCTCAAGCAAATATACAAATACGAAAATGCTTATTTCTTTAACATGAGTACATCATTCTAACATAGGATTGAAGTTTCCTAGTAAGTATGAAAATACTTGTATGGCAACATTTAGTAAATTTAAATCATAAAGTGTAAAGTACCTGATTTTATAAATCTATTTTAAATAAAGCACGCCTACACGTACGTTTTTGATTTCTTCTCAAACGTATGTAGGTTGCCCCACGATGTAGTTCTTTGCCGTAAAACTAGTATTGTGATTAAATTACTGTTAAATGAGAAAAAACATATTGGTACAGAACCCAGATCTGAACCTGCAGTCATTCTGTAGCTGGCAACTACTCGAAGCACTCTGCCACTGCCACTCGGCATTGTTGTTATTGATTCTGAAATAAATAAAGAAAGCCTTTTACCGAATTGTAGGGTCATATCAGTGATATCACAGTTTTATTAAGAGCCCGTTTGAGATTCCCCTTGTGTTGTGTTGGGGCTTAGGTTCAGTGTCCATTATCCGTGACGATATTATATTATAGCCACCATATTCGGAGTTCTTGCTAAAGTTTATTTTTGGTCCAATCAAAGGCTTTATTGCATAATTAATTACCTATAGTATGTTATTTAAAATCGAAACGACGCTATCTAACTTTGTCCAAATATATATATATATATAAATATATATATATATATATATATATATTTATACCACTTTTTATGCATGCTTGTTTGCCACCCAAAACAAGCATGCAGCCCGGCTGATGGTAAGCGGCTACCGCCGCCTATGGACGCTCGCGTTGCCGACCCTACGGGAATCTTTTCACACCCTTCTTGAACTCCATGCTACTCTCCAGATCTCTCAGAAAATCTCAACGGGGAGCTCATTCCACAGTCTGAGCGTTTGCGGAATGAAACTCCTAAATACCTTGAGACTCTGACCGCTAGACCACACGGCCGTAGCAATCAATGTCTTAATTCATAAAGACGAAAATCGTTAACTGAAATCTATTTTTGTTTTATCACTTGTGCAATTTCTTTTGACAAGTGATATTGGTCGCTATTTTTGTTAAAGTAATATTATAAAACAGGAAATATCTATATAGACCCAACGGTTTCTCGGCTACAATGGACCCACACGCCCGTATCCAATATTCAAGTCTTGTCCAGGCTCGTGCCGCGTAGTTATTGTGTTAATATACTGGATCCCACCAGTGGGCATTAGTTGCGTGCACGAGCACCAGCCGACATTTAATGATAATCGTCACGGATTTAGGGAGGGGTGGATATATTGATATTTTGATTAATTTATGTTCATTGGGTGGAAGTTGGTTCGATCAAGAGGAGGTAATAGGATAACATATACACTTTCTTGGAATCTTTAACTGGTCAGCTTTCTAAATAAATATTGGGAAAATTGTAGGTATTGTACGTCAAGAGTATTCGAGACCGACGAGCATATTGAAGAGACTGATGAATATGGACGAAGCGAAAGAGGTATGTAAGTTTAGAGAGAACTGGCGCTCTATACTCACTGCCTACCCCGTTGTATAACATTGTATTTAAAGCCGTGGTGGCCGAGTTCGAGTAGTTGCCTTTAACACAAAGGTTAACATAGTACAGTGATCAGTCACACCATAAGCTTTGTAACGAAGGAAATATCAAGAGGAAATTACGGTTGATGCATACGTTAGAGACGAAAATCAGAGACGAATGAAGGTTTAGCCGAGCTTGAGTAACGGCGACCCGCCACTGTCACTTTATCACTTAAAATATATTTTCGGCGAAAACCTGTCTAGGCAGTAACTACACACCCCTGCCTACCCGTTCGGAGACCCTTGTGGGCGTGAAGTTATATAATTCATTTAAATTGGTTATTAATAAAATTTTGTTTAAACATTTTACGGTGATCCTTAAGAAAGTATTAAGTTATTATTCTGTTCATATGTTATATCTAGAATGCATACTAAGCCGCATTAAGTTAAGCATTTCAGGCTGCACACGACGATGTAAGTCCGTGCAGGTGCCCAAGTTATAATTAACCAGAGTCAAAGTTATAGCAATCCATCAAAGACACTGCTCTAAGTTTAGCGTAGCTTTGGAAACCCACGACAGTCTCTTACAATGTAGTCATGGGATTTAATTAGGTATATTTAACGAGCCAAGGTGGCCAAGCTGACGCCAGTCGCCTGCAATAGAAATATTGCAAGTTCGAATCCCAAATGTAGGTACCAACTAGTTTCCCGACACAAAAAAACGAATCTTTCCTTTTTAAATTTATTAGTTAAGAATATGTGTGTGACAGTGTGAGAGGACCCCTACTAGGCATTGATTAAAAAGGAAACAACAAAACCGGCGTGATCGGAAGCAATTTTCCTGTTTAATGAGTTTTCTTTTAACTTGACAGTATTATAATTTGTAGAGCGATAGGCGCCAGTAAACTATACTATTCGGAGCTCGTACTATGTTGGCGTAAATATGTTGACGTTAATAAGGCAATACCACATACTAAAATTAATAAAATTGTTTTAAATAAATTTATACTATATACCTTTACATTGAAGGTTTGAACATATAGAAAGAAGCGAAAGTGTGTGCTAGAAGTTAAACGATTCTAAATTTCTTCCGAGCTCAAAACTGGTTTTCTTTTCTTATGAGTTTTGTAGCTTAAGAGTAACCATGGGTTTCTTGCCGGTTTTTCTCCAGAGAAACGACCAACCCAAACCGTGCACCTTTTTCGATGTTTTATAAGTGCCCAGTTAGGCTTATGAGAAATAAAATATTTTTATTTTGCTCATGTTTGAGCTCAATTTGTAACCAATTTATGCCAGAAATAGTTAAGGGATGATGTTGTTATAGGCATATTTATTTGTCTTTAATTAAACTCGAATTGACTAAGGCTTTTCCAGGTTTATCATAATATAAATATGTAGCATGTTAAGTATATGTCAAAATTGACAGTCCGAATTCTATAATAGTGCCCAGAATAATTAGACAATCTTTAGCGAATAAACAGGTGTCGCAGAAAATCGGACAATTGGTGTGGTTGTTGGAAAGTTATTGGTAACAATTTTATAACCTTTTAATTTCTTCCTTCAGACCTTCCTGACTTGTAAAAATCGCAGATAAAGGAGCATTTCAGTGATACTCAACTAAAGTGAAAAATTTGGAAAATAAGTGCAAGCAAATAGCAAGATTTTCTGACTAAGAATGTAGTCCTGGAGTCTCTTGCGTAATTTCTGACGGATTCAAATGAGAAACAAAACAGAAGTCAGATAATCGTGTAAACGTCAAAATCTTTATATTAGAGTATTAGAGATGAGATCTCATAAGATCCCATCTTTACGAGTGGCCAAGGGTAACACGAAACACTTCTATATAAGATGCAATAAAATAAATTGGACGAAAACGGTTAGCATTCTTGCCCAGTAGATCAACTCCAATAGCAGACTTCAGAAAAGGGGGATTCTCCAGATTGCTGGTATATTATGCTCAAAAGTACAACAGTATTGGGAAATTTTGTCCGAACGTAAATTGTACGCGTACGTACAGATACAAAAGCACTTCCTGGTACCATAACCTATTGCTGCTCCATCTGTCTCAAGTTCAGTAGTTCGTAGGCAGAGAGAATATAGCGCTAGTACTTTCTAGACTTACAGACCTCTTTAGCTCCATCCACATTTTACAGCCTCTTCATTCACGCTCGTCAGTTTCGACTCTTGACTCTTGACGAATGTTGTCTTCATCTGCCTCTTCTTCCTAACCTTTTCGAATTGTATATCGGTTTGGTCAATCATCACCGATCTTATATTTTATGTCCAAACCAACGCAACATCCCAACCCATCATCTTTTACGCCAGTTGCTTTGCGGATGTGTTCTACTGACACTATACGTTACGTCATTATATGCCTAATGATTTGAAAAGAGTAACCATGGAGTTTCTTGCCGGTTCTTCTCCATGGAAGCGACCAACCCGAACCGTGCTTCTTTTTCGAATCGTTTTATAAGGGCCTATGTGAAATATAAATATTTTGATTTTGATTTTTTTGACGATTGATCAGTGACATTAGATGTGTTAGTGGCGCCAATATCTGCAGATGTACAGGGTTGGTGGTGCATGAAAGATGACCAATTTACCTGGACTGCCATACTCATATATTGGGCAATTGTACCCAATATATTATTTAGGATCTGAATAGTGGTTTTTGCTCAGAGTGCGGTCGCCCGTAAGGTCAGACTCTACCCCTAATTCTCTTCAAGTAGAAAATGTTGAATAATCTATGAGGCAGAGTTTCTTTGATTGAGTATAGTGTTGATATTTTCAGGAGCTTATTATCTAAAGAAATGCTCAAGATAGCTCTTTTGATGCGCACCTTCACGCCTTCCCATAAGGGGCTGGCCGAGGTGTATATAGGTAATACCCACACACCCACTTTCCGCCAGAGATATATTAGGTGCCAACGTGACAGATGGCGAATCCATCGCCGTTACTCAAAGACTATACATAGGCTTTGAATTGCTTCCCATATGTAAGCAGGTTTCCCCTCGATGTTTTCCTTCACCGTAAAGCTTGTGTGTGACTAATCACTGTACTTAAGTTCAGAAAAACTGATTGGTACAGTCCGGGTTTGAACTTGCGATCTTTGTGTCGTAAGCAACTCGAACCACTCAGCCACCACATCAGACAGCCTGTATAACGCACACATATTTTCTAATGCTAAAATACCGAGAAATAACAGTTAAAATTTGACAATATACATTTTGCCCTCTTGTATGGAAATGTTATGAATAAATTGCAGTTGCTCTACTGTTCAAAGGCAAACATTGTATATTTGTAACACAAACAGGGCATTGAGTGTTATATCATAATGCAAGTTATGTTTCGTTGTCGTTTTATCCGGACTTATCCTCGAGATCATCTTAACTCAGGTCTTTTAAAAGGGCACTGAATTTTATTGGAAAGTACAAATATGGTTGGCATTTTATACTTGGTAGTCGGCAGTGTGACCTGTGCTAACAGATGTTGAACGACAAAAGTGAAAATAAATAATTTTAAATGAAATTATTAAGATTTATGTATCTTCGCGCCATCCCACAAGGGTCCTGGAAAGGGTAGGCAGAAGTGTGTAGGTAGTACCCACACTCCCACTTTCCGCCGATATATTTTAAGTGCCAACGTGACAGATGCCGAGTCCATCACCATTTGCCGAATTCTTCTCAGACGTATGCAAATTTCCTCTCGATGTTTTCCTTCACCGTTAAGCTCGTGGTGTGACTAATCACTGTAGTTGACTTCGGAAAAGCTTATTGGTATAGTCGGACTTCGAACTTGCTATCTTAGTGTTACGGGAAACTACCGTTCCTCAATAGTAATTCATACGAAATTCTTCAAATTTCATCTGCGCAGTAAAAATTTATCTCCATATGTCATTGAGTTTGGCATTGAGCACTTGAGCGATACGAGCTTCGCCTCTCAGGAGCGCAAATATGTGTATTGGTTTTCCAGCAAAATGTACGTATACTAAGCCAATCGGCAAATCGATTCTACTCCAGTCAAAACGCGGACGAGGTTCCTATATTGACAGGTTAGATCTCATTTGGTAAGTCACATGCATACACATATCTTGAATAGGAAGTCTGCCTGTTTGTTGCTGAAACGCAGCTAAAGGTACCTTGCGTTTCAACCGCGTAAATTTAGATTTTATCGTAGAATTTTGGCAGATGAACACCACAGATAGCCTATGTGCTACTCTGATGTATGATCTATATTATTATAATATTGCAATGTTTCATTTTATTCCATAGTTTTTGCGTGGAAAAAAAGGAACAAACTTTCACATTTTAATATCATCATCATCATCATATCATCACGCCAAGTCCCTAACGGGGTAGGCAGAGAGTATAGAGCGCCAGTTCTCTCTAGACTTACATACCTCTTTCGCTTCGTCCACATTCATCAGTCTCTTCATACATGCTCGTCGGTTTCGAGTACTCTTAACGTTCCCGTCCTTCAGAGTCCGATCTATTTGATCCAGGTAGTTGGATATATTTTAATTTTATTAATAATTTTTTATATTTAATAATCTTTTTGTATGTAATATTTTTTAATTAAAGTAAAGGACACTGTGAACACTTGTGCACGATCATTCTCTATGAAGAAATAATTAAAAAAAAAATTACCATAAACAGCTTAAATAAAACTAGTGAATAATCAAGAATCGACCTCTACGTACCTTCGGGGACCCTTTTGCAAAGGCGTGAAAGATAACTATATATGTTCAAATTTAACTAATTGAACAGCAATGATATTCATTTGATGATATTATGAAAGTATAGTATAAGTAAGAGCCGTGGTGGCCGAGTGGTTCGAGCAGTTGCCTGCGACGCAAAGGTCGCAAGTTCGAATCCCGACTGTACCAATGAGTTTTTCTGAACTTAAGTACAGTGATTAGTCACACCACGAGCTTTACGGTGAAGGAAAACATCGAGAGGAAACCTGCATACGTCTGAGAAGAAATTCAAAGGCGTATGCATAGTTGTGCTTGAGTAACGGCGATGGACTCGCCATCTGTCACGTTGGCACGTAATATACCTCTGGCGGAAAGTGGGTATTGGGTATTACCTATACACCTCTGCCTACCCCTTCGGGGACCCTTGTGGGAAGGCGTGAGGATATATTATTATTATATGAAAGTATCGCTTTTAACCCAACGCTAACCAAAGTCGAAACAATCAAGTAACGTCCGCAATATCCGCGTATATAACGTCTTAAATCTTCTAACGCAAACACTTATCATACGACACAGACTTTCAAACAGCAACAAAAAATCTCTCGACGCGTGAGGGAATTCTGTCTCGAGACGACGAAATACATTTTTATACTTAATCACCACTTCAAATGTGAATAGCTGAACGATTTGGCTAAGGGTTATTGTGATAAATATATTCATTGAAAGCTCGGTACACCTTTGCAAAGCGAAGTTTCCGGTCGGTAGAAGGCTGTATATCGATATCTATGTGTTGTTAGATCTACTTATGATAGTAATCCTACGTGTTCAGCGATTTGGCGTAAAATACATAGGTCACATGTGGACCGCATGCTTATTTGCCACCCGTTGGTATACAAAAAAAATTTTTTTTTTTTATAAAACACTTGTGTTAATCCAGCTATTCTATCTCTGTTTGATGTTGGGACCATTTTGTATGTAGGTAACATGTAATACTGGTCACTGTCATGCCCAATGTGATCGATATGAACATATCTTTTTGTGTCACAAGATGTCGCTGTACGTAAGACTAAATCTCGCAATAGAGATCCTCCGTGTATAGAAATTTGTAGTATAAATACGTTTTCTCGCTTTCTCATGCTGTTCTCCTTTAACACTTTTTACATATCGTCATGGAAGTATACTAACTTCTTGCCGTAACCTACCTTCTAACCGTAATGCCCAAACTAAACAATCTCTGTGGTCTGTGGTACGTTAACATTTCATACAATTGCGTTTTCAAACAACAAATATCTTTCGCATTTATATTATTTATAAAGGAGAGTACAATTTGTACTCAATAAAAACTGTCGATTCCTTTAGTTTACGTTCGTAAAAGTAAGGATTATATTACCTTTTAGCATGGCGTGGTAACTTAAGTTTATATTAAATATGTGACGTTCAATAAGTAATAAAATATTTTGATTTTGATTTGAAAGCATGTTGGTATTGATGGCATTTAGGTAATTATTGGTAGGGTTGTGTGAGTCTAGAATATTATAATACCTTCGTTTGAATCAAAGGAGAGAGCCGTGGTGGACGAGTGGTTCGAGCAGTTGCCTGCGACGCAAAGGTCGCAAGTTCGAATCCCGTCTGTACCAATGAGTTTTTCTGAACTTAAGTACAGTGATTAGTCACATCACGAGCTTTACGGTGAAGGAAAACATCGAGAGGAAACCTGCATACGTCTGAGAAGAAATTCAAAGGCGTATGTATAGTCGTGCTTGAGTAACGGCGATGGACTCGCCATCTGTCACGTTGGCACCTAATATACCTCTGGCGGAAAGTGGGTGTGTGGGTATTACCTATACACCTCTGCCTACCCCTTCGGGAACCCTTGTGGGAAGGCGTGAGGATATATATTATGAATCAAAGGATCCTATTTACTCTAACTCTCAATAGGTTTTAACCCTAATCGATACGACGCAATTCCGTGCGGTGAAGCCAATTTAGGGACAATCTTAAATCTTTGTTGACAACGTCGTAAATCAAGGGGTGCGCCATTTTAGTTCAATTCTACTGTAAATTTAATTCGTGAACCTAATTAAGTCATCTGCAACTTGGATGTTATTGAACTCATTAAAACGTCTTCAAGGTACCACATACCTTTGCCTACCCTATTTCAAAAAAAGGGTTTTCTTGCGGTCACTAGATGGCAATGTCAATTGTGTCTCAAACTCAAGTTGTCTCAAACTCAAGTTGTCTCAAATTGTCCAAATATATTTATTATTATTGTTATTAACTAATAACCTGTAACGGGCTGCCTTCTAAGTTTACAAGATTTGTATAATTTTACTTTTTCTCAAGTTTAAGTACTTACACTTAACCGAAATTTCTATCGCGTGTCGAATGACAAATGATACATCTGACCCCAACTTTGATCCTTTCCCAAACACTTCCCGACTTTCGCAAGTATTGGAAGGAAAAGTTTGACAGAATAAAAAATACTTACATATTTAGGAAAATCTGCGACATCCCGGGATTCTTGACAAAGTGGCAAAGTACCTATAGGGAAATGGGAAAGTTTTATATCATTACGGAAACCTGACTTTATGACAATTTCCAACCTTCTTTATGAAATTCAGGCACGAATCGTTTAGGTATACTAATATAATACATACTAGAATATATAATAATATGTATATTATAATAATATGTATATATATATATATATTATATATATATATATTCAAAGGCGTATGTATAGTTGTGCTTGAGTAACGGCGATGGACTCGACATCTGTCACGTTGGCACGTAATATACCTCTGGCGGAAAGTGGGTGTTGGGTATTACCTATACACCTCTGCCTACCCCTTCGGGGACCCTTGTGGGAAGGCGTGAGGATATATTATTTATATTATTATATATTATATATATATATATTATATTATTATTTATTTTATTATAATAATATATGGCGATGGTCTCGCCATCTGTCACGTTGGCTAACCTAATATACCTCTGGCGGAAAGTGGGTGTGTGGGTGTGTATATATATATATATATACACCATAGTATGTATTATATTAGTATACCAGTCGTGCTTGAATCGAGGGAATGGATTCTCCATATATCGCGTTGGCAACTAAAATATATCTCTAGCGGAAAGTGGGTGTGTGGATACTGCCTACCTATACACCACTGCATAACCGTTCGGAGACCCTTGTTGGAAGGCGTGGGGATATATATACATTACATTAAATATAATGCTAATAAAAGCGAAACTGTGTAAGCATACCTACATATTCTATATACAAACGAAATAAACTTATACAAGCATCGGTGTCAAGTCAGCGGTGAAGACTAGAAAATTTGCTCCAAGACATGAAACGTCAACACATCTATATACCTACCTCCTATATACCTTAGCTGAAAGCAATCCATATATTCGCTTTCGTTCCAAAACCACCAAAGTTAATCCATTCATCAATGGAAGGATTTGTCATAAGATATATCAAATATCATTAATAATGTGATGTTGCAGTATCCAGGCCCTTTTGTTTATTAAGTAACGTGACTTGGGGTTCTACTTGGGTACTCACTACGTCCATTAGCCAAGACAAAGGAAGCCTTCTTTTCGGTTTTGGATTGCCTATTGATCGTTATAGAAGTAATGGCTGATAAGTTGTTGCATACATATCTATGAATATTTTATAATAATATATCCTCACGCCTTCCTACAAGGGTCCCCGAAGGGGTAGGCAGAGGTGTAAAGGTAATACCCACACACCCACTTTCCGCCAGAGGTATATTAGGTGCCAACGTGACAGATGGCGTGGCGATACATACGCCTTTGAATTTCTTCTCAGACGTATGCAGGTTTCCTCTCGATGTTTTCCTTCACCGTTAAGCTCGTGGTGTGACTAATCACTGTACTTAAGTTCAGAAAAACTCATTGGTACAGTCGGGATTCGAACTTGCGACCTTTGCGTCGCAGGCAACTGCTCGAACCACTCGGCCACCACGGCTTTGAATATTTAAAATTTATATATATTTACTTTTTGCGCGCAAGAGGAAAAAAGATATTGACTAACGCATTTATAATATTAGGTGGGTCTATCTACGGTATGATCTGCTTCCTTCATTTCATAATTTAGTTTATTGCTAGCTGAGGATATTATGATAAGAATTATCAAACCATTCTCCCATTGACGGCCGTCTGGTATAGTGGTTAGAGCTCCTGACTGCAAATCTTGAGGTCGCGGTTCTAATCCCGCTGAGGGCAGATATTTGTGTGATGAACACGAGTATTTGTACCTTAGTCTTCGATGTCCTATGTATTTATCAATATGTATAAGTAAATATATCGTTGTCTAGTTACCATAACACAAGCTTTGCTTAATTTGGGACTAGGTCAATTTGTGTGGAATTGTCCCAAGGTATTTATTATTAATTTATTCTCTGGTCGTTGGGTTAAAGGAAAGTCGTATAGTTTAGAAAAATATTAAAATTTATTCGAAGTCCATAACTGATATGTTGTTTTTGAAACATTATATAACAATACTGGCCACAGTACACAATAATAATATTAATATTATACATACACATATATATATTTAGTCACATTACATACTAAAACTATACATTTAAATGCAATTAAAGTCATATCGATAAACTAAGTATAGATTAACACGTTTTCTATATATAAGTTTCGTTACAATATAAATCTTTACGTCTTCCCACGGTCAACGCGATGGGCAGGGGTGTAATAAATCCCACTTGTTTGCAGGTTTTAACGTAATAGACAAACGCAAAGGCACGGCCTTATAAACGTCTATGACACTGGGTTTATAACTTGCATCTGGACAGTACGGGTGACTACATGTACACGGCAACAGATATTCTATCGAAAATAGAATTTAATTTACTCGGCTGAGTAATACTAGAAATTATTGTAAATACTTATATAATAATGATGTGCCTCTAATAATGTCATCTACAATCTAATTATATAATAATATACATCAAGCCGAGTCTATAATTACGGGGTAGGCAGATAGATGCACCAGTACCATCCAAGAGAAATAAGAACGAAAATTTACTAAGCCTCCTCTTTTTTTTAAATAGGCTAATAATATTCATAACGATTTCGTAACAGCATACGATACCGCTAACTAAAAATACTTAATAAAAATAAATGATTTCATATTTGCAAATAATAAAAAAGTTTTATCGAACTATCCACAAACTTTTCAACTGTTAAAATTCAAATTGCACCACGAATACAAATTGACGGAAGTGCCTTCTGCCAAAGAAAACTGAACTTTATTACAACAATTAAAGCTCTTGTTTCACGTTGACTTTGTTAGACCTTTTCTTCATAGACAAGTCTTCTCGCTGGAACCATGTGCCATAGACCCTCATAGGTTCGGGCGAGGAGTGGCGGTGGAAGGAGACTGGCCGGTCTCGGGCGAGGATTTCGCGGGTATAGTCTTGGGGTCGGGCCTGTGGGACAGTCGCTGATCAATGGAGGATCATACATACATACATACATACATATCATCACGCCAAGTCCCTAACGGGGTAGGCAGAGAGTATAGAGCGCCAGTTCTCTCTAGACTTACATACCTCTTTCGCTTCGTCCACATTCATCAGTCTCTTCATACATGCTCGTCGGTTTCGAGTACTCTTAACGTTCCCGTCCTTCAAAGTCCGATCTATTTGATCCAGATAGTTGGAAAGTAGGATCAATGGATTATATTTCACGACCATTGCGAAAATCGTTCCCGTTAGCATAAATATCATACCTACATACTGGCGCCAGTGTTCTCTAGTCTAACAAACCTCTTTCGCTTCAACTACATTCATCAGTGTCTTCATACTTACTCGCTTGTTTATCCAGGTATAGACAGTGGCATCCACGAAGACGCGCCCCACCAATTTCTAGTCAAAGGGGTCGCGGGATGCAGGGAGTATAACCCGAGTGTATTAATTGTAGTGTACGTGTGCACTCATAGGTAATTAGTGTGTACCCACTAAACTCAAACATTAGTGGGAGGTTTTACACTTACACTATAAAATATAAGGAACAATTTCGGCAGGGCGCGTCTTAATGGATGGCACTATCCAAAATTGAAGCGTGGTCTTTCTGTGCCTCTGTTACACATACAGCTTTAGTTAGTTTGACACACAGTTAGTGTGTCAATTTCCCAAGGAATTTCTTCATATTGCTTAAAGTAACCTCAAACAAACCTGATGGAATAGATGCGAGTGTACGACAGTGATGTTGAGCCTGTATCTGGCGCAGGCCCCCAGGGTCATGTCGTCGGGGGCCGAGATGGAGGCGCACGCGCATGTGCTGAGCTTCTTAGCAGCGCCAACGCTCAGGACGGTACCACCACCACCGGTTATGTAGTCATAGCCTTGTGGACAAACAATTGCCTATTGTTTCAATAATTATTCAAAATCTAATAAAAACCATTAGTTTTTCTCACGCCTTCCCACAAGGGTCCCCGAAGGGGTAGGTAGATGTGTATAGGTAGTACCCACTTAACCACTTTCTATTGAAGATTCAATCGTTACAGATTCGTACCTTTAGCAGCAGTCTCTTGCTTTCCGTAACCATACCCGTATCTCTCACCGAGGACAGTGATGTGATTCCCGCCTCGGAAGCAGCTTAGCACTTCGCATAGTCTTTTAATGCTAGAATAAGAGATGACTGTCTTAGCAGATGTAGAAACGGAGCAAGTTCTTACAAAAACCTGAGTGTTTTAAATGCTAAAACAAGAGAAGCTAGTCATATAAAATTTAGACAAGCAGCAGTTCCTTACAAAAACCTGAGTGCTATTAATGCTGAAGCAAGAGAAGCCAGTCTCAATATATGTAGGATCTTAGGAGCACCTTTATGAAAACTTGGTGTAGCAAAACAGGTATATTTCTACTACGAAGGATGGATCGATCTTACTCACTACAAAAACCAAACCTACCTAGAGGGAGGAGAGGGAGCCATTGGGCTACGATCCTCTGTAAGGTAGAACCGATCGGGCTGTTACAATTGGAACGGGAAATACCATTATGCCCTCTCATAATATCTAACCTATTTTGAATACCAATAAAATACAAGTAAGTAATCTTACCCAAGTATTGTGTCGTCATCGGCCAGGAATATCCACTTGATGTGCGGCTTGTTCGCCACCATTTGGACGGCTTGTTTCAAAATGGACACGGTTTTAATGCAATGCCCTGTTTTGCTGTTCGGCACGCCGGTGTTCTTGGCCGGGAGAGACGAATCTGGACGGAAAAACGTTGTCAATTTACCCCAATTAATGTCATGGATGTGAGATTTAATGTGTAAGTATGTTTGTCATTCCTTGAAGTTGAAACGTCTAGATAAATCTGACTCAGATTTTGACCCTTTATTCTGTTTTATTAACTGGCCCTATTTTCAACACATTATCCAGCTATTTAAATTCTTGCCACGTTGTCTTTCTGCCCTTTGCATCTATTTCTAATCACGCACACAGGCAGAAGCCTCCGCTTCCATCTCTGTTTACCCCCTGCGATGGAATTTTGCATTTGTCAAATGCCTGTTCAATTCCCCCCTACATCTTCTTCTTAGCTTTACTTACATAAACGTTTTACTGAATACAAAATTCCACCCAAATTTCGAGAAACCTTCATGAATTCTCTTCGAGAATTAAATTCAGCTATCTTTCACTTTTTGGTTGTTTGTCACGAAATAATTGACATTTTGTATTGCCATTGGGATTCCTAAGGTAAGCATCTGAGATACATACCTTCCTTATCACTAAAGAAGAGTAAGTTGGTCGCATGCCGCCCCCAAGTCTTCTTAACCACCTTGGCCCTAGTCTCATGATTCTCATGCCATGTCTTCACCGCGAAGAATATTGACTCTTCGGGAACTGCACTGTCCTGCCGTGATTAAAACTTCTTATCCCCACAAAATTGGTTTATACATTTTTATATGGCATTTAACATAGCTAAAATAAAAAACTTCAAATGAAAGTCCCTGAAGGCCATTTTGACACTTAAATATGAGTGCCAAAATGGCAGATTTCGAGCTCAACGTCTTGGAATTTCTTCTCACGCGTTTCACCTTAGTCATTGTGTGATTAATCACTGCACATAAGTCCTCATGGGCAAAGTCATCACGGCTCTTACCAAAAGGTAGGTACGGTGACTGTACCATACATTACGTATTTTCACACTATACTTACGCATATTTCAAATTTCTTGGGATATGTCGCGCAGATATCTCCTTTAACAATGCAGAAAGCAAGTTCAGCCGTAAGCAGCGGCCCTGGTAGGTTTTTGTGTCCATATACCAATTGAGCCAGCTCATAAGCCGGGTCTATTGAGAAATCAGCTTCTAACATCTTCCGTCCGCTCGTGATGTCGTCCAGGAGCCTACATAAGGAAATCATGTTTTATACTTACCTAGCATATATACTGATATTGTATAGAGGCAGAGCTATTTTGTTTAAGCATGCTAATCTCAAAAACCTATCATATATTTTACAGCCTCGGTTGGGTGAAAAATGTAGGTCCCTGAAACACAATCGCCACCTATCGGGTCCAATTGTGATTCTATGCCATTATCGAATTTGCTCGAACACACATAATGCCGCCATGCGCCATTATGTGTGTCGCCATGAAGAAAGTCCCTTTGATGAAATTTTTCCCGTGTACATGGATTTTGCTAGATTTTTATTTCATCACCAAAACGAAAATGGGCAGAACAGCTAGTCAAAATATATGAATCTTTATTGAATTTAAGGTAACAGCAGAACCGATTTTGTGGCAAAGCTAGAAGGACATGTCGTAGAAGTAACAGCATTATAGCGTCCCAATCACCATCAACGTATTGACCACATATTTATAGATAACTGTGCCCTGTGTGTTCAACCGCGAAATATTTGATTTTATTGGTAGTTTTTCTGGTATAAAAATATCATGTTAATCCAGCTAATAATCTATCTCTGTGCCAAGTTTCATTCAATTCCGTTCAGCCGTTCTGGCAAGATTGAGTAACAAATATCCATACATACTCACAAACTTTCGAATTTATAATATTAGTAGGATATATTCCAAACAGCAAACGGACAGTTAAATTAGGACTTTATAACTTAGACGTAACGGACAAAACGTAGATTTTTCCTTACTTCTCAATAAGTTCCAGTCTCATCGCAAATCCACTGGCGAAGTTGGGGTACAGGAACCCCCCCTCCTCCTCAAACTCCTCGTACACCTTAAAGTGGTGTATTATCGTTGGTTCCTCATCACTTAGGGGATAGCCTATCCACATGACTTCCTGTATATAATTAGAGTATTGTTAGCCTTTTCAAATGTCCCTAGTACTCGCATGGCGGTTATTGCGGGGAGCTATGGAGCTATCGAGCTATACTTGTATTGAGAGCTTAGTGAACGGAATGGATTTCGTTCAACGTTCATTCAACATACTTCATACATTTCGCTTAGTCAACGAAACGACTCTTGCATTTCGTACAACGTTCACCTCCATACATTTCTTATGTACAGCTACAGACTACTAACTAAATAAACATTTAAAACAAATGTAGGTATCCTTGTAGATCTTCATTATTAGATATGAAGGCTGCAAATGCAAATGTGTTATCTGAACTTCGTAATAGTAACTTAACAATAAAGAAAATGGTAAGAAAACCTGTATAAGAAGAAATTCAAAGACGTATGTTAAGAAAAGACGAGGGTAATTAAGAAATAACCCTCGTGGGTGAGCTCGATGACAGGGAAAAAGGTAAGAACATTTTCCAGCTTGGCGAATTATATCACAAGACTTTGTGATATAATTCGCCATAAATCGGTTTTAAATAGCTCTTGACTACATTCAGTTGCTACAAAAATCATCATAATTTTACCCTATGCAGAGAGCCCCCTCGCTTTCAAGCCAGCTGTAGCGATCCCGTACGAATCCATTGAGCGAGCACATTTTGAAATTATATGAAATACTTCAACTAAAATCCTTACCGGCTGATCATCAGCATGATCTAAAGCATGCAACACCTTTTCCCACTTCACAGCCGTATGCGGTTCCAGGAACATAACCCATCTGACATCACTGCCCTTGTATTTCTCTGTCAGTGGGCCCAGCAGTGGGATAATTGTCCACGCCCCACCTATTGGGAAGTCTTCGTGCGTTAGGTGGACTATTGGCGTGCGCTGGTAGGGAAAACATTAACTTTAACATTTTACGATTCCTTACGGGTACTCAATGGAAGTTATTAGGAGTAAATTATCTATCAAATGTATGCAGGCATGTAAGAGTAAGTAAGGCTTTGTAGACAACCGTAAAGAAACAGCCTAAAATATTCCGACTATACAGGTAACTTCTTCATAAAAGTGAACGCGTTTAATAGTCTTACGCAGTTCTCCGATAAAACGATTGTGTTTTTTGCCAACTCGCGACCGATTGAGAGTGGGTAGTCATTGGTTACCATTAGACTGGCCTCGTGCTTGTTAGCGATCTTAAAGATTTGGTGCTGTGCAGTGTTGGATATCATGTTTTCTTGGGTGGCCGAGTGATTTATAAACAATTATTAGTCACACCACGAGCTTTACGGTGAAGAGGAGACGTGCATACGTCTGAGAAATTCAAACGCATATGTATTGTCGTGCTTGAGCAACGGCGATGGACTCGCCATCTATTACGTTGGCACCTAAAATATTTGGCGGTGGGTACCTATTCACCTCTGCCTACCCCTTCGGGGACCTTCGTAGAACGTCGTAAGGATATATTATTATTTATACATAAACACAACATATTTCATTTCGTTTGGGAATTGGATTGTTCATTTTATGTAACATTAGCATCTCCAAAGCAGTTTCCAAAAGTAATTCCCGCATCAAAGTGTTTCCGTCAAAGGACTCACCCCATCTACCTGGTGCACTTGGCTTACGA
The DNA here is from genome assembly GCA_016069955.1 of Drepana arcuata. Classification (NCBI taxonomy): domain Eukaryota; kingdom Metazoa; phylum Arthropoda; class Insecta; order Lepidoptera; family Drepanidae; genus Drepana; species Drepana arcuata. The sequence continues at coordinate 152,887 of JACCPG010000236.1, forward strand.
TGTCTTGTTTGAGTCGGGCGGCCTCGCTCGCGTAATAGGGCTCCGACTGGCTCACTATTATAAATACTACGTTCTTCGAACCTGGAACAAATATTGAGAAATGTTAGAATACACATTAGAACGGCCAGTAGCCAATTACACTTAATGCGTACGCAATATATTCAGTATACAATACGTATAATTATATACACAGAGAGCCGTGGTGGCCGAGTGGTTTGAGCAGTTGCCTGCGACACAAAGATCGCAAGTTCGAATCCCGACTGTACCAATGAGTTTTTCTGAACTCAAGTACAGTGATTAGTCACACCACGAGCTTTACGGTGAAGGAAAACATCGAGAGGAAACCTGCATATGTCTGAGAAGCAATTCAAAGGCGTATGTATAGTCGTGCTTGAGTAACGGCGACGGACTCGCCATCTGTCACGTTGGCACCTAATATATATATCTCTGGCAGAAAGTGGGTTTATGGGTAGTACATATACACCTCTGCGTACCCCTTCCGGGACCCTTGTCAAAAGGCGTGAGTATATATTATATACACAACACAAAAGATAATACATAAACAACATTCATACAGTCGCCTCCCAATACTCCAGACATGCCGACATGATAGTCTGCCATCCATCCGCAACCAAATCGCAATTAGAGTTGGACTCCAAGAGAGCGTTGAGCGCAGAGAGAGCGCGAGGGACGGGAGAGTATGATCACGACTTAGTACGACAAGCCGATATAGAAAAGAGCCTGTTTCCTGGCGCGTGTGTAGTTGTCAGATGTTATCACCTTAAGAGATTCGCAATGCAAAAAATAATAAATTACTACCTGAAAGACACACCAACAGAATATGTTTTGTTCCGTAAATAAAACTAGATAAAAGTATACTGATGAAACCGATTATACGCAGGTGATACCGCGGGGCACATCTAGTATATATATATATATATATATATATATATATATATATATATATATATATATATATATTTATAGCAACATACTATACTAATAATATTTATTTACAATAACAACAATTAATAATATTTACAAAGAACAGTTGAAACTAACTACTTTTGTCCTAAAATATTTGTCCCAAATCGGTATCCCGAGGCAACGTGCCAAGAAGACTAGCAGCATTGCCACGCTGGATAGCAATGCTGATTCTCTGAGCGAGATATGTTCCAGCCCGCCTGTCACGAGAGGTCTCGACTAGACGGCGCGAGACCTCTTTAAAAAGATGGTGAGCATACATACATACATACTATACTATATGATATATTAACAGTATTTCACGATGTCATTCAATACATATTAAAACAAAACTGCAGACAATTTTACCATATATAGTCAGCAAAAAAAAAAATGTGTTAACATATAAAACTTTTCAAGACGGCTCAAAAACAATTTAGATTTTATTTACTTGAATCTAGCAGTTATATAATAGTAGCATGGTCCGTCTGTTTATCCCGAGACGTGAACTTATGAAAACCGTTACATACATGTTCATTGGACATAATATTTTACCGAACACACATTTCCGAGATTAGATATTACCCTGACTAATTGCGCAGCTCAACGCCTATATATGATTGATGAGCTCCGTGGCAGTAGCTATTTGTCATAATTTGACGGTAATGTTAGTCTGGTGTGACAGGCTGGTTATGATCAGGCTTGGCTGCTATTGATCTATTATAATGCTATAGGTATGATATTATCATGTTTCGAGTACTCCCGTCGTATCAAAATCCCAGTTGGGAATTTTGATCAATTTTGAAACAATTACGGTGAAGGAAAACATCGAGAGGAAACCTACATACGTCTGAGAAGCAATTCAAAGGCGTATGTATGTATAGTCGTGCTTGAGTAACGGCGATGGACTCGCCATCTGTCACGTTGGCACCTAATATACCTCTGGCGGAAAGTGGGTATGTGGGTATTACCTATACACCTCTGCCTACCCCTTCGGGGACCCTTGTGGGAAGGCGTGAGGATATATAATATTATATTATTGAAACAATTAATGATCTTACTTCTTTTGTTACAATTACCATGTAGTAAACAATTGTAAGATTCAGGCAGGCTAAAAATTCGATAGCAATATAAAAATATATTCCCAAGTGGTGTTACTCATTTGAATCCGACCGAGCTAATAAAATGTAAAATTTTATGGTCTAGGATTGATAATGTTATTGAAAACGAATAATATCGGGAAGGAAATGAATATGGCTGGAAAATGGCATAGCTCACTGTGTTTCAAGTAGGTACCCAAGTGTTACAGAGTTAAGTAAAAATCCCAAAATGGGGAGGAGAAACCTAAGGAGAAAGAAGAGATTATAACGGTAATATTATATATGACAAATGTTAGTAGTATCAAATGATCAGAAGAAATAACAGAAAATCAAAACGTAACAGGGATACACAGGGAAGACTTACTGAACGTCACATATTAAATTAAAAACCGACGAAACCTGCGACGTGGATAACATTTGTAGATTTTATTCTAAATGTGAGAATTATTCACTATTAAAATATCTGTCACGTTGGCACCTAATATACCTCTGGCGGAAAGTGGGTGTGTGGGTATTACCTATACACCTCTGCCTACCCCTTCGGGGACCCTTGTGGGAAGGCGTGAGGATATATTATTATTATTATTATAAAATATTTAACGATAAGAAGAATGAAAAACTATCTACCACCGTTTCCATGAAAAAGAAACCCCGTCAGGAGAAGAAACGGCGAAACAAACTCGCTGAGAAGAGAAGCGAATTCAAAATTGGGAGAGCTGAATGCTTAGGAACTCGACATTAAAATATGTGTGCATTTAACTACCTGTGGGTGGTTCGATATGTTTATACAGGTATAAGACTCCATAAAGATAAATGCCGAAGTGGATAATGATGCGGCACGTTAGGTGGCGTGTGAATTATTCAACGGGAGATATGCTCGAGACTCCAGCTCGGCGTGCGAGAGATTTCGCGCGCAAACTTTGATTACTTCACATCTGCGAGAATGGAATCCTATTAGATCTCATTATCACATACTTGCAGTATAAATTTGCGTATTTGTGTCTTTACAACACAAACAATCTATGAGAAATTTTGGTTAATTGCATTCTACAAAATACTTACGTTCTGAAGATAGATTACTTTTATGAAGAGACTGCTGATTTCGGGTGAACTTAATCAGGTCTGTAAGTCTAGATAGAACTGGTGCTAGTCTCTCTGCCTACGCCACGAGGGCTTCGTTTTGATTATTTGAATTATGTATGTAAGGTCACACGCTTAGGCTAGACATTGGTACTCTAGTACCAAATGCTCTGGTTAATAGAAATCCATCCACTGCTCACACATCTTCATCAAAATCGAAACCTATAAGCGGGCTCATTATATCAGCTCTCGGGTTCAGAGCAAACGAATCCGAAGCATGAATAATGCATACCCATGATAATCGTAGGAGCGTCACATTAAAACCGCATTCGGGAACTTTATGACGTCCCCAAGCGCCAGCAGACATATTGCCTCGCTAAGCGAAGATGGAAGACTTGGAAAATTGTACGGGTTAGCGCTTAACGCATATTATCGCTCATGGACGTGACAAGATCCAGGATGTGAGATTGAGACTCAAACAGCATAAGATCATGAATTAACATGAGTTTGAGATATTCGCTTTAAACATAAAGTCAGTATTATTAAGATTCTATTTTATGGTAAAGGCATTAGAAAATTTAGGATTCCGATCTAATTAAATTATGTTCGACACATAATGTTCAATATTACATTGAATACGACTATACTCTATAGTGGTTCCAGTAGTTGCCTGCAAAACAAATATTGCAAGTTCGAATCCCGACTGTACAAATTTCTCTGAACTTAAGTACAGAAAGTAGTCGCACGACCAGCTTTACGGTGAAGGAAAACATTGTAAGGAAACGTTTGAGAAGAGATTCAAAGGCGCATAGTCATGCTTGAGACGGCGATGGACTCGCCATGTGTCCCGATAGCACCTAAAATATACAATAGAATACACTACCTTACCACAATACCTTACAATATTAGTGTATCGTTGGTCAAGTAAACTCCTAGTCAACGAATACTGCAGTAAATATTTATAAGAGAACTGGCGCTCTATACTCTCTGCCTACGACGTTAGGGACTTGGCGTGATGATATGTATGTATATTTATAAAATGGAAAAACACATTCGTTTTAAGAAATTTACCGATTACTGTTCCCATGCTTTACGAAAATATTATTTTTAAATAAAACCATTAAATAATATCCAGATATTCACAATTTATAATATAAGTCGCCAGCATAAAATAAAATTCATTTTAAAACCACTGCCTGTCGAAGACTATTTGTACGAGTATGTAATGTACATTTTCCACAACACAGCTTAGTACCCGAATGGGTTCACTTCGCAAATTACATTCACATATAGAGCGGGGAATATTGGATGAGTCTTACTTCGTATTGAACTAAAAAAGATTCCGCTCCGATTGAGTCGATCATTGGGGAACTGTGAAGGCTGTATGCTCACGACAGAAGCCCATTATCACACTCTATATGCAATCATATCTACGAACAAAACATGCCAATTTCCCACGAGTGCATTAGCGGGCAGAAGCTTATATATAAATAATTTGATACCACTCTACAGCAAATGGACGGGATTTCATCCAAATCTTTTGGGAGTATATTAGGCTGAGATTCGAGCCACTACTTTATTTCACATTTAATAATTTATTTTCAAAGGTTTTATAGTTTAAAGAATTATTAATATTAAATATGTATTTCAACTCAATGGATTTCAAATACTTACATCATTACTAGGAATTCTGGAGGACTTTCAAGCGAGTCTTTCAAAGTAAGATCTAAATAAAGGGAAACCATTTAGTTCATAGATATATTATCTAGAATCAGTTCTGTATTTGCAATTTCTCTCTAGTAGGGTGCTCTCAGCGTGGTTTTAAATATACAAATATTTTAAGGAATTTATTACCAACATAGAAAACAAATTCTGACTGCCAATTCTTCTTAGAATAATATTATCCGATGCGTAGACCTTTCAATATTCGAGTTTCATATGAACCATTGAATCAAATATTTTTATTTTCATAGCTCAACAAACATTAACCATGGTTGTTACAACAAACATTAACATTGAACCAATCTATATTCACCAATATCAAATATATAAATAACATGAATAGAAAAAGCGTTTACTATTTTGCGAACTATATTAGGAGGGGAATATCAGAGTTGTTGAGAGCATCACATCAATAATTCGGGATCACATTGCACGGATTTCAGGGAATCCTGAGGGATTGGCCCGATCTCGAATTGCCGAATATCGGAAACCTAGGCGCTGGTTTCAATTTTGCCGTGCGATTTATCTTGTGCTAAGTTTAGTCACCGGATATGTTGCGTCTATTGGGTTTATAGGCACGGATAATACACTTCAGTACTGTATAGCAAAGAACGTATGAAATATAATTTAAGCAATTCAATACAAATATCCGGAACACCCAATTTCTCCTGAAATATATTATAATAATGGCGATATAATGGCGCATAATGGGGAGTCCACCGCCGTTCCTCAAACACTATAGAAACGACTTCGAATTTCTTCTCAAACGAGTACAGATTTTCTCCTCGATTTTATCCTTCACCGTAAGTCCAGAAAAAATATTCGTCCAACTGGGTTTTAAACTTGAAATCTTTGCGTTACAATCGAACGACTCTGCTACCACGGCTCAAAACGTATCTTATACACATTTATTATCTGCCCTGACAATGCGATGCCTACCTACCCTAGATTGTTAGGCGTGCTCTATATGTATACATATATAATTTTTAAATTCATTACGTACTAGCTGTCCCGCCCAGCTTCGCTTCGGTGTAGCAAAGCTTATCCTCACGCATTCCCACAAGGGTCCCCGATGGGGTATGCAGAGGTGTATAGGTAATATCCACACACCCACTTTCCACCAGAGATATATTTTAGGTACCAACGTGAAAGATGGCGAGTCCATCGCCGTTACTCGGCTAGATATATATAGATAAGTTGACCTATAGCAAAGTATTTACGAAAACTGCGTTCAACTCCAGCCATAAAACAAATTGTCAGATTTTCTTCAATATACATTTTCTAATATTAAAATGTACAGACATCAGCTGGTAACAAATTTATTGTATATAGACCCAAATCACTAGTCGTCAGTACCAAATGGCAAATGTTCCTGCTTCAAAGCAAAAGGAAATGGGGATTTACAGATTGAAAGAAAGCGGACAGATCAAAGCCCCATCCAAAAGTTAAATCTGATGAAAGGGGTGTTTTTGACTTTAAGCCTACGACTTAGGTTCAGTTGACTTAAGGTTCAGTTTCAGATACCTAGTCTGAGAGGTAGCATGACTAATACCACTTTGTATATATCTATGTGGTAAGTACACTTTGACAAGAAAACACTAACAATCCGTTTTTAATAATTGATCGGACATCTTTGCAAAGCGGCAAACTTTTGACAATCTGGTACATAAATATACATACTTAAATACATATATGTATCCATATCATCCCTCCGAGACACCATGGGGATTATGAATTATAATTAAAATATATTTTTGTCACAAAAATATTATACAAGCTGTGAATGTCACATTAATGTATATGTAATCAAGAGCCTAAAAAATAAGTTTCAAGCTTGTAGCTTAAAAAATTACGAATCTTCCATACAAACTTTCATCCCCTATTTCTACCCCTTACAACCCTTTTCGCATTAGTAGCCTATATCCTTCCATAGACTCTAGACAAGCTTTGTACCAAATTTTCATTTAAATCGGTTCAGTCGTTTAGGCGTGAAAAGGTAACAGACAGACAGACAGTTACTTTCGCATTTATAATATTAATAAGTAGGGATAATGCCTTCAGAAGTAATTAACTGCGACAAAATTTAAACCAATTACCAGTGGAATTGGCAGTGATAGGAGAAAGATGTGTTAGTATACGTGTCAGTGATTGGTTATAAATTTAAAAGTGTGTGATTGTAAATTCTCAAATAGATTGCATTAACATGTCCGACAAGAAGGCCACATAGTAAAAAAATATTGAAATATTTCACAAATCAATTCCAAACTAAAAGCCCGTACAATAGGTATAGGCGTCAGTATTAATAGGTCACATGTTAACTCCATAGTTAAAACCAAGACTCGGGCGAAGCACTGAAACTAATACCAAAATCTAATGGTACCTAACAGGCAGACAAATAACCTTACCTATCCTTTAGTATTAATATTAGTCCTGGCAAGCAATTGCGACAGGAATGACAACATACAGACAATTGCACAACGGTTGGACCAACATTGGTGTGCATTCAATTGTTAGAAGCCAACGTGATGTCGGATCAATTTAATTAAATCCAATGCATAAAAGCAGTTCATTAAAATATATATCTAACTAGCTGTGCCCGCGACTTCGTCCGCATAGAATTTAATAAGAAAAAAAATTTCAGTTTTCTAAATAAAAGTTATTCCTTTTAACATCAGCTTTCTGCCAGTGAAAGCCATAAGCTATGTACAAGTCTACTTAATGATTAAGTAGAGCCTTTCAAGTTCGAATCCCGACTGTACCAATGAGTTTTTACAAACTTATGTACAGTGATTTGTCACACCACGACGCTTACGGTGAAGGAAAACATCAAAAGGAAACCTGCATACATTAGAGAAGACATCCAAAGACGCATGTAGGTATAGTCGTGCTAAGTGATGCGAAAAGCGATGGACTCGTCACCATCTTTAGCAACTAAAATATATGTAGTATAAGTAGTAGTAGTATATAAGTACGCCTTCGGGGACCCTTGTCGGAAGGCGTGAGGACATAATTATGTTTTATTGCAGAATATATCCATTGATATATTTTTTACGCGGATGAAGCCGCGGAGCATCCTGTGTAGCATAATGAATCGTTATATTCTAAATTGTCACCTGTGCGAAGCGTGTACAGGTCGCAGGAGCAGGCAGATGTGTTAAAACACCCACAAAGTTTGGTGATAATACATAATAGTTTGTTTTCAAGTAATCAGGCTGCTCATTTATTTACACTCCGAAAGTTCTCCGAACGTAATAGTTGAGTATTAGGGACATTTAAGGTAAAATTACAGGTTTGTACATAGGCAACGTAACAATTTAATGTTGATAAGTGGTTAGTCAAAATTACAGGTTATTTGACCGATCCTTCCATAACCCAATCGGTAGCGATATTTTCAGAAGTTCTCGACAACTAGCAGTTAATAAAACGTAATAAGGCTGCGATTAGAAATGTAGATAAATCTTTGAATAAGGATTATGGAAAGAAGGAATTGAGGTCTTTAACAAGAATTTTTGAAGTAAAATCGTTTTTATAAAAAACAATTATGAATTTTAAAAAGTCAGTCTTTCTAACTCAAATTTAACGAATTAATAATTATTTCAACTTTTACCAAGTCACACTCAGAACGTGTAGAGCACAATAAAGTGCTATTAACGTCATAATACCTCCAACAAACTACTAACAATAACTCCTTCGGTACTGCTTACCAAAAGGTAAGTTTATACGCTTACTACACCTTAAGAAGTACAGTTGGCACACATATTTTCATAACCTTCACGTCTTCGCTCAAGGGTACCCCAAGTCATAGGCAGAGGTGTGTAGGTAGTCCCCACACACCCAGTTTCCTCCAGAGATATATTTTTGATGACAGGTGGCGAGTCAATCGAACTACGAAACCGGAATTCGAAAGTTCTTATTACATACAGATATAGAAGAAATAGATAGAAAGATAGTGGATCATAAATCATATATTTGGTCTTTACCTGTGAATTTGAAGTTTTCCATTACGCTCGTGATGTGATATATATATTTATAGTCATATAGTTTACCTACAACATATATAATTATGTCGTCAGTAGGGTTGAATTTTACAAGCCCATCTGTCTTGAGATTAGAAAACAAATTTTTGTGATTTTTGTTCAGTTTTAATGTAATATTTAGTAGAATTTTAATATGGCAACACAACGATTAAATGTCAATCATTCGATAGAAACGAACTTTTTATTTTACGAATATTGTAGTGGGTTACATAATAGTTAAGTTTCCCTATTTACCGCAAACGAAGCGCATCAATAATCTGAAATCAGTGATGCCGACTGTAGTATACTTGCCGGTGAGTTGACTAAGTACACACTTAGTAAATTATGTAGGTTCGCTCACGGTAGGAGCTTTAAACTTTCTGGGAACAATCCTTTTTATTACACGTAGCAACGTCTACACAACATTATGATATAGGGCTCTATGTGACATAATGTAAACATTTAAGGTCTGTTTATATTTAAACGTAACGTCACCGTGGGTTCATGTCGTTACAGATAGACATGTGACGTACGTACGCCAATTAGTAGGTATTCATCTTCTATAAACATAAAAAAATATGTTTGTCCTTATATATATATAAGGACTATTCCTCTATAGGATCATCCTTTATAGGATCGTTTTGGTTTGGTATTATCCTACTACTAGCTGTACCCGCGACTTCGTCGGCGTGACTTTTTTAAAAGTATCCTATGTTACTTCTAATACCTCCAAGAATATGTGTACAAAGTTTCATGATGATTGGTTAAGTAGTTTTGACGTGAAAGCGTAACAAACAAACTTACATTCACATTTATAATATTAAGTAAGGATGATCTAAGTAGTTGGAACGTGGCCTTCCTCTGCTTCTTCCATGCACATTTGTATTGTACACCTGTTTTGTCAACATTTCGACTTGTCACTCATGTGTTCTATATGTCCAACCCAACATAATGTTTTTTTACAATCACATCATCATACACACCAGTTACGTTATGAATCGCTTCTTCATTACGGATTCGGTCTAAAACTTCTATCCTACAAATATTATAACTGCGAAGGTTTGGTTGAAAGTTTATGATAAAAATTGACACAGAGATAGGTCATTAGCTAGATTAATAATAATATATCCTCACGGCTTCCCACAAGAGTCACCGAAAGGGTAGGCAGAGGTGTATAGGTAAGGTGGTACCCACACACCCACTTTCCACCAGAGATATATTTTAGGTGGCAACGTGACAGATGGCGAGTCCATCGCCGATACTCAAGCACGGCTATACATTATCTAGATTAACATATCGTATATGTTTTATTCCACACAGCGACTCACAATTAGCTAGCATAAATGTATGATACCTCAACAATATTTTAGTCCGTCCCACGTCTCTTGATTTTACCGTGAATAAGCAATCACTAGGTAATTACATCCTCACGGTCTGAACATGTTTACATTCAACTAATTTACAGACCCGACCTTCCTGACTCCGTGAGGGAGGAAATCTTGGTCGGCGGCTCCAATAAGTTAATAATAATAAACACCTTGGAAGAATAACACACAAATTGACATAATCCCAAATTAAGGAAAGCTTGTGTTATGGTAACTGGACAACGGTATACATACTTATATGGATAGATATTTACATAAATACATAGGAATACATATTGTGCGTGCCAGACAACCTTGTAGGTCGTAGGCGCAAGCCGCCCCTCCTGGCGGTGCCTCGCGGGAGGCCCAACCTGCTGACCAAGGCGCCCCTGACGCGCACCATACACACACCATACACACACTCAATCTTGTTGCAGACAATATTGATCTGTTCTCGTGTTCTATGAACGAATTCGCAAGGACCACGTTACTCGTATTGTGCTATACTTAATTACTAATGTTATAATAATAGTTGATAATATATAATAATAGTTTTCTACACTGACGAATTGGGTGTATCTGTAATGGCAGTGTATAGTATTTTATAATAAATACATACATATCATCAAGCCAAGTCCCTAACGCGGTAGGCAGTCTAGGCAGAGAGTATAGAGCGCCAGTTCTCTCTAGATTTACATACTTGCTCTTTCGCTTCGTCCACATTCATCAGTCTCTTCATACATGCTCGTCGGTTTCGAGTACTCTTAACGTTCCCGTCCTTCAGAGTCCGATCTATTTGATCCAGGTAGTTGGAACGTGGCCTTCCTCTGCCTCTTCATGCACACACTTTTGCTTTGTATATCTGTTTCGTCATTTTTTCTTTAGTCATCCTTTCTATGTGTTCAATCTATTTTATAATAAATAAATAAATAAATATTAGTTTTACCGCCCAGCTTCGCTCGGGTGAAAAAATAAAAATTCCTGAAACACAATCGTAGCCCCCAATTGTGAATCTAAACCATACTTGAATTCACCTGAAGATACAAAAAATTCTATTAAAATCGGTCCAGCCGTTAAGGAGTTCCGTGACAAACACGTGCGTGTTTGTCACGGAACTCCTTCTTCCTTCGGAAGAAATATATATATATATAAAGATACATAAATGGTGGATCCACGGCGCGCGATTAACAAAGGAGTAGTAATTAAATAAATTGTATAATTACAAACGTGTGCCAATTCTTAATTGAGATACAAAGGTTTCGACGAAGTTACAATTGGGTCAGATGTTATATTGGTCAGCTATGTAATTATGTTATAAGATACAACCACATAGAGTTCGTCACGGGGTAGCTATAATAAAGTGCAACAGTTCTCTCTAGACTTAAAGAATTCTTTCGCTTCTTCTTAATTCATAATGCTCGCCATTGCTATATGCTCGCCGACTTTGAGTCGTCTTGACTAGCAAAGTTCATGCTAATCTAGTTACTTTGTAGAAACTGCATGTCAAAAATGTTTTTTTTTTCATAGTTTAGCTTCTGCTTTGCCTGTAGCTTCTAATTAATCACACCACGACCTTTACGGTGAAGGAAAACATCGAGAGGAAACCTTCATACGTCTGAGAAGCAATTCAAAGACGTAGGTATAGTCGTGCTTTAGTTACGGCGATGGACTCGCCGTCTGTCACGTTGGCACTTAAATATATCTCTGGCGGAAAGTGGGTGTGGATACTACCTATACACCTCTGCCTACCTATCTTTTATCTTTGAGCTTATGATGAGAAATGGCAGAAATAAATTACGCTATGGGTTCATTTTATAGGCACTTAGGATCACAGATTTCATTTCAGTTTTTACGAGTAAAGTTTCAAGGGTTGTAAGGAGAAGCGAGTCACGATTAAGAGAGGTCCCTACCTCATACACACTACCACATAACGGGTCTCACGTTCGAATTTGGAGCTGCCCGAATGGGGCAGGACCTCCAGCTTTTAGAAGTCCGTAGTCAAATAACACATTCTTTTGTGTTGTGTTCCTATGCGGTGAATAAGGTTTCCAGTAATGAGTTCCTTGGGGAGTGGAGATTGTTATATTGTGTTGCCAGCAGAGGCATTAATTCCATTATGCTGCCAACATGGTGGGCCATATGCTTGTTAGCCAATCTTGTATAAAAAAAGTCACTCACGATTCTTTAATACCAAACAACGAAATAATGTATGAAACATAAAAAAAACACCTCGTATACTGTGCACGAATCGCGAGCCCGTGACGTATGCTATGACGTAGCTAATGAAGTCAAACGGCACGTGCAAATCGAGATAACTTCAAAGTGATATCAAAGAAAGATTTATTCGAGCAAATACGATCAAACTGCCAAGTGTGGCTAATCGTTTGGAAGCAAAAACGTTCCAGTGAACACTTCCAAGTTACGTCGGGTGTAAGCCGTCCTTTTTCGTATTTTATTGGAACATTTTAAGTATATGGTCGGGTCTGTATTAAATTTGTCAAGGTTTAATTTGATAAGCTTTTTGGTCCTGCTATTTAAGCAGGTTAACATTGATAGATCTCCAACAATTTTTTGGGTGGATTTAAGACCACTTCCAGATTTACATACCAAGTGAAGGATATCATGTTTATATATTTTGATACTTGATCAGTTAAGTTTTAACAGCCGCGGTGGCCGAGTGGTTCTCGTAGTTGCCAGCAACACAAGATTGCAAGTTGGAATCCAGACAGACAGACAGACGAGATGAAGCCTGAATTCTGCGAAGATATTCAAAAAGGCGTATGTATAGTCGTACTTGAGTAACGGCGATGGGTTCCTTATCTGTTACGTTAGCACCTAAAATATATCTGGAAGCCGGGAAGAGGGTTAGTGGGTAGGTAGACACACTCTGCCTACCCTTTCTTTCGCATCATTCACATTCATCAGACACAAATGGTATATAAAGTATTTTACTCACTCAGACTCGAAGCACATTGTAAGAATGCGAAAATAAGCACCCATGTTGTAACTGAAACAAAATAAAAAAAATACTGAATATTTAAAATAATATAAGTATTTGGTTGCCATATTTTCTGGGTAGAATTAATATATAAGTAAATTATTTTGACTTTAGAACGCGTCTAACCTTGCGTGGACATTTTCGCGGGAAACTTGGCCACGAAAAGCGTGCACTTCCCCCGCTTTACAGAACCGTACTGACGGACTAGCAATGAACTAAAAACACAGCTAGAACGAATCCTTCAGTATTCCAATATTGCTGTTATATTGATGGAGCACTGCAAGAGACGGATGGGGTTTGTCGGTTTATTATATTTATTTATTTGGGGACGTAAATATTGACGAATTCTTCGCATTCCGTTCAGGAAAGCAGTTTCGTAAACGTATTTCAGAACAATACTTGAGAAAGGTAGTTGACAACTATTTTCAGGTTGCATACATAGCGGTAAAATATTTTTAAGTGTGTGTGAGAAGAGGCAGAGGAAGATTACATTATCCGTTCCTTCTATCTAGATCAAGTAGATCGGACACTCAAGGATGGGAAGGTGTATCTCGAAACTGGCGAACATTACGAAGTAGTTGACGAAGAGACTAAAAAATTTGGAGCGACAGAGGTCTAAAAGTCTAAACAAAATTGGAGCTGGACATAGAGTACTCTCTGTCTAACCAGCCAGGGCGTGATGATACCTATGTGTGTATAACCAACGTAACATGCCTTTCTTAATCTTTACAATCACACCCTCGTTCACGCCAGTTGTTTTGCGAATCTCTTCATTGCAGATTCGATCTAAGATCGTTTTTTCGAAGCACATTATTCGAAGAGATGGTACATTTTAAGGTAATTATCTGCATACTCATTACTTAAACTGCATTAAGGCTGATATTTCTTTGAATAACGCCACAGAGCGAAACACAATCAGGGTAAATCAGGGTAACAACGTTGGCTTTTTGTAATTACGAGTCAGGTTTTGCATTGTCTGTCGGGTCACTCTATTCAGCTTGGCCGAATGAAATTCACTGTGAATACTCCCCAACTATGGGTTAATTTGACAAAAGGCCAATCGGATTAAGTGGCTTAATTCTTTTTTGGGGAAAATATTTTATTGCATAGGTATTTTGGTTTGGTCATATAGAAATGATGAGTGAAGATTGACGAAACAGATATACTAAGCGAAAGTGTGTGCAAGACGAGGCACGGGAAGACCACCACGTTCTAACTACCTGGATCAAATCGACCGGACACTCAATGACGGGAACGTCAGGAGTACTCGAAACCTGCGAATATGTATGCAGAGACTAATGAATGTGGATGAAGCGAAAGAGGTATGCAAGTCTAGAGAGAACTGGTGCTCTACCCTCTTTGCCTGTCCCATTAGGGACTCGGCGTGATGATTTGTATGTATGTATGATTTTTAAAGAAATATGCCTACATATAAGTGATCATAGCTTAAGATGCAAACTAAACAACGAGTGTCAGAAAAATCTTAGATCTTATAATTACAGCTTAATTAAAAAAGTATTTTGTAAGTATTCAAAACTATCCGGAAATTTATTACGCCATTTCAGCATTGGATTTTTTTTAATTCGTTAATAGTGTTATCTGTTAGGTATTATATATCTAGCCATAAATTAAATTAATAAACTCTTTTGTATCTCTTAACTAGGCACGTTGATTAAAAATAAAAGAAAATTTTAAAATATTTCTCTAATAGAAGTCTCAGCGATTGTAAACAGTCTACGACATCATTTTAGGACATCCAAAGGATATGATAACTAGAGGAATCGAACCCTTTCTAAAGTAAGGTATAGTTAATTAACCTAATATTTTACCTTAACTATTAACACAGACCACTAAAAGTTCACAAGCGCCCACGTATACCTTAGTTTCGACCGGGCAATGTATAAAAGTATTTATCTATGCTTATAAACTTTTAAGCCCTGTAAACCCCGTGAATAATTTTGCTCGGATATTTCCCCAGAGCGAAAATAAAGGGAAGTTGATTCAAAAACCGAAATATCCCCGGTGGGTAACTGGAACTTCAGTTTAAAGTTTTTAGTGTTTTTTTTATCGGTGCTCTCGTCTCGGGTCGAGTAACGTAGGTAACATTTACGTGCCGTAAGAAAGCTACTGTCGCGAATATTTTTTCCAAGACTATATTACTCTATTGTTTATATATTTTCCTATCGTCACGCATTATCACAAGGGTTCCAGATGGCGAGTCAATCCCTCCCCCCCCCATCCCCAAGCTACGCTAAGCTACAACTATATACGTCTTTGAATTTCTTCTTAAACGTTTGCAGGTTTCCTCTCGATATTTTCCTTCACCGAAAAGCTCATGGTGTGACTATTCACTACTTAAGTTTAGAAATACTCATTGGTACTCAGTGGTATATTAGGTGCCAACGTGACAGATGGCGAGTCCATCGCCGTTACTCAAACACGACTATACATACGCCTTTGAATTTCTTCTCAGACGTATGCAGGTTTCCTCTCGATGTTTTCCTTCACCGTAAAGCTCGTGGTGTGACTAATCACTGTACTTAAGTTCAGAAAAACTCATTGATACAGTCGGGATTCGAACTTGCGACCTTTGCGTCGCAGGCAACTGCTCGAACGAAGTAAAATATTTGATTATTATTGTAAAAACACCCGAATTGAGAAAAGAACTACTCAAACCACTCGGCCACCACAGCCTAAAAAATAACTATGTAACCAGTTCATAGTGCACGATTACCGTTGATGCTATCTTCGTCGTGTTTCACCAGACTGGAACCCTCGGCGATGGCATTCTGTTTTTTTATACCACAAGCGTACGGCCTAATAATAAGCGGTTACTGAAACCATTAGATGTATTCTATGTACAATACATGAAGTTAAGAGGTAAGTAAGTACCCGTAAGAAATTAGAACTAAAATTAAATAAATTAAATTTCTTCTAACTGGCGCTCTATTCTCTCTGCCTTCCCCGTTAAGGACTCGGCGTGTACATATGTATGTACACGCCGAGCAAGAGTAAGAGTAAGTAAGTGGTAACGCCAGCATACATGTGTATATATCATAATTTCTGGCGTTACCAATGTTAACCAACTTATGCCATTGCCAAACTGATCCCACTTCTCCATTGGGGATATCTGATTAAGTTAATGCTATCTGAACTGAATGCAGGTTTATAGTTAACGTGAATATTGCAACGGCTCCATTTGTAGATTGCGTCCTTAAGTGGCTCTTCAAATGAGTGCAGTTTTTGCACTGTTACCTTTTAACGGGCTTTTAACCGAAGTACATCGAAGAGTTAAGATTATTATAATGGTGATTCAAAGCAAATAGGAATACAAGAGAACGGAAAATAAGAAAGACTTATAGAAATATACTCCAGAAATTGGTAAAAAAAAATATCTGAAAAGTGAAGATTTAAAAAAAGAGATGATTACTTTGTACCTACTACTTTCATTTACGTGAGTTCTTTTTGTAAATCTTACTAATCTAATCTTACTAATATTAAAAATGTGAAAGTTTGTAAGTTTGGATGTTTGCGGTTCCTTCACGGCCAAACGGCTGAACCTATTTGGCTGAAAGCTAAAATGGTGATAGCTTATACCTAGGAATAGGACATGGACAAATTTTTTTTTTCATTCTGAAAAGTATAGTAGTAATATTATAATGTATGATGCTCTTTCACGGCAAAGCGGCTTAACCGATCCTAGCAGGAAAATTTCCATAGCTGCTTTTACGAACTCCACGCGGGCGAAGCCGCGGGCATAAGCTAGTATTTAATAAACATGTTTAAAAACTAGGAGTAGTGATGGAGGAGTGTGGGCCTACAAATTAAAGATTGCGAGTTCGAACTCGAGTCTGTTTTATACTCCAATGAGTTTTCTGAACTCTAGTACCTACAGTATTTAGCCTACGAGCTTTACTTTGAAAGAATATTATTTAGGGAAACCTGGATACTTTCGTGACGAAATTTAAAGACGTATGTTTACAGTTGCAAAGTGTCATTATAACTGAATATAAAATTATAATCAAATTTAAGTATGTTTTAATATTTTTCGAGTCAAGTGAGCGATTATCTAAACAATCACCAGTTACGGGACTCCAACTTAGCCAGTACACTAGAACATTTATTAAAGTAAGCAAATTCCAAAATTACAGCAAACCTCGTAATATAACCTTCACTTTCACTGTAAAAAATGCTTACTCTTATACTGTTAGCTTTCACTGAGCTTATTATTGAAAGCTTTTCTTTTTTTATTCCTAACCTAGCGGACGATAAAATATAAATTTCTCTTACACCTGTATACAACAATAATAATTGCACAAATACTCACGTAGGTCCATGTAAAAATTACAATCGGTAATAGGTAGTATCGAAAAAAATACTAATTATAAAATTTCAAAGTGCTAAAAAAGTTTTGTTTATTTTTGTTCAGATCAGTCGAACTTAAACCAAAGTTTCGGTAGAAAATATTCATGACATAGATACTAGTCTTTTACTTTTACACACTTGCATTCTTCTATAATAATGACTAGCTGTCCCGCCCAGCTTCGCCCGGGTGATAAAGTAAAACTTCCTGAAACACGATCGCAGCGCCACCTATCGAGTCCAATTGTGATGTAAGTGTAAGCTATCCTATCTTATAAGTTGGATCAAACTGCACACGGTGTGCAAATTTGATTGAAATCGGTTAAGTAGTTTAGGAGTCCATCGCGGACAGACAACGTGACACGTGTTTTATGTATATTAAGATAATGAATGTGATTATTTCAATGTAAAGCGGTACGTACTTATATTTAGTAAAGTAGGTACGTAACATTTAGTTTCATCTAAAATAAATGTAATATATTTATGAAAGAAGTGAGGGTATGCATATATTGCATGATATGCGATACTGCTTCTGTTTAACCTTAGTAACTGCTGTTATTGTACATTAGGACATTTTAAGCGCAAAATAAATAACAATGATGTGCTCAACATTACTGAGAACTTTTCTAACCTTGTTGCTATATGCAAATACAGCATGCAAATGGAGTCGTTTAGATTTTTCATTTGTCAAATTTCATATTTTTCGGATGTCTTGTACGTTTTGTTATTGCTACTACTACACTAATCTGTAACATTCTGACTGAAAAACTAGGAGCCTACATGTAATTAATGAAATAAAAGAAAACTCTGTCTACAAGTCTGTTGCAGATTCAACAGATATTTCAGACTGACGGTTGCCTTTTTGTCACTGTCAAACTATAAGTCAGCTGTCATACCAGACAACTTCGAATTTGAAATTCCTAACATGCTAACTATTATCTTACCACTATTAAATGGAATGATTTGCTTCATTACTTGGATTTGATTAGTTACTTTTGCGTGTCGCAATCTTATCTCTTCGGGGTAAAAGTTTTACTGTTCAGTCTGTGGTTTAAAAAATAATTACGGCGTCATTATCGCATCAATAACTTATCCAAATATATAAAAAGATTTCTAGTTGGTATAGAGATCTGAAGTTATTTCCTTTAAGCGCGATTAACTGATTATTGATTATCTTAGTGATAGTGTTAAGCTCCTTATTGCTATGAAATTTGAACTTTGATCGTGTCCGATCTTTGAAATTAATGTTTGTATGGTTTTTTTCGTTGCAATAGAGAGACGTTGTTTGTAACAGCAAGATGGGTTCTGAATATAAAAGTGTTAGTGAAGAACAATTAAAGCAACTGTTCCCTGAACTACCGTCTGGGCCTTTAGAAATTTACAGGAAGAAAGCATCATTTGATTGGCGCCGCATGAAGTTTGCTTATGAAACTTTAAGCACTATTAAATTGAAAGTAAGTACTGACTTACAATTCAAATATAATTTTATGGCCAAATAAGTGTAAAAAACATTTAAAAATATCTATAGTAATCTAACTTTAAGGACATGTTTTAAATCCTATTTAAATATTTTCCTGCAGAATTAAGTGCACAATAAACCAGTTTTACTATAGATTATGTGTGAATGGATATTTATATGAAAAAATGTGCAACCTGACTAGCCTAGGTACTGGTCATTATTTTTATACCATGTAGGTGTCAAACTAGCAAGTGGTCTATCTGTGGATAAGTGGTTGCTTATAGGCACTTGCATTTAGACAGCCTGTGGGTATTTATTTATCAATTTGCATCACCATCCATATTTTTAGTCTTATATGGATGGTGGTCCATAATAAAATACATAAGTGTCCACCCAATTATAGATAACCATAACATATTGCATATTAAAAGATATAATATGTAAAATATAGTCTTTAAGTTATCTTTAGGTAACATATAATTTTTACTTTACCATATTATATAAAATTTGTAGCAAGAAATATGGTCATTTATGGAGAAACACCCATTATTTCAACACACTGACGAAACCCGGCCTTTGGATGAAGAGAGGCAGATTGCAACAAAGCGAATGTATGTCATACACAATGAAGACTTTCTTCCTCCAGAAAAGGTATTGTTAGAACTTTTCATTATTATTTAGCACTTAAGTTGATGAAACAATAGAGGTATCTTAGTCTAGAGAGAACTGGCGGTCTATACTCAATGCCTACACTTGACTTGGCCTTATGATATTTATATGTTTTTAGCCCTTAAAAAGGAAAGTTTACGAGATTTTATTAGTACACTTCTAATAGGTAAATGTTACATCCTATTTATATAATTATGTGAAAGTTTGTGAGCATATTTGTTGCTCAACCACCCACAAAATTTTCCTACCTTTTTTACCTAGTTGCAAATGTCTAAATTTATTTATTAAGTAAAACACAGGTACAAATAATGTTTGAAAGTAGTAAGTAACAGATTAAGCCACATTCCAACAACTGAAAAACAAATATGGCGGGCTTGCTATCTAAAGACAGATGACTGTTGATGAAGCAGAAAGGTTTGTAAGTTATGAGTGAGGTGACTATTTGTCCCCCCTTACTTACTCTGTATAGGACTTGGTCTGATAATATTATCTAGGTAAGAGAATAATAATAATAATATTGTTTTGTCGCCACATATATCAGACAGGTCTGTGAACTAAGGAGTTGCCTGATTTTATCTATATTTATCTCCAACCTATTTACCTTTTGACCCCAAGACATACATACGTATGTATGTAGTATGTAGTATATATGTCTATGTATATATATATTATACCAGTTAGCCGTGGTGGCCGAGTGGTTCGAGCAGTTGCCTACAACACAATGATAGCAAGTTCGAATCCCGACTGTACCAATGAGTTTTTCTGAACTTAAGTACAGTGATTAGTCACAACACGAGCTTTACGGTGGAGGAAAACATCGAGAGGAAACTTGCATACGTCTGAGAAGTAATTCAATAGCGTATGTATGCATACATATCATTACGCCAAGTCCCTAGCGGGGTAGGCAGAGAGTATAGAGCGCCAGTTCTCTCTAGACTTACATACCTCTTTCGCTTCGTCCACATTCATCAGTCTCTTCATACATGCTCGTCGGTTTCGAGTACTCTTAACGTTCCCGTCCTTGAGAGTCCGATCTATTTGATCCAGGTAGTTGGAACGTGGCCTTCCTCTGCCTCTTCTTGTATGTATGTGTTTTTATTTATTTTATTATATGTATATGTATAGTCGTGCTTGAGTAACGGCGATGGACACGTCATCAATCACGTTGAGACCTAAAATATATTATCTCTGGCGGAAAGTGGGTGTTTGGGTACTACCTAAGTAATTAATGTTCGTATTGATCAACCGCATTGTATGTTAATAATATATATGAAATTATGCTCAGTTCAGTGGTAACTGGCAATACCCTGGTACATAAAGGTCGCAAACCTTTGTTTCCGGAACCGTTCTTACTTAGCATTTTCGGCGGCGATGGCTTGAATATATGTATATATTTTCACACCTTCCGTTAAAGGTCTCCGAAGGTTGAACAGAGGTGTAACAGCGCCTCTGCTCACGCGCCGGAGATATATTTGGGTGACTGATAACAAGTGTGGCGCCATACGTCTTAAATTTTCTCTTCATACTCATGAAACTATATTCTCGATGTCTTTTCTCACCGTACAGCTCGTGTTGTGATTAATTAACCTATGTTGTATCACGATTCATCACAAACTCTTTGAAGTGGTATAATAACCTCTTTACGTCGAAGTAAAATCTTGGCGTCAGTGTTCATATAATTGTTATTAATTAAATTAAAATTGAAAGTACAACAAGCAAAAATACACTGTTATTATATGTTATTATATGTTAATACTATGTGATTTTAAGGAATAAATCATATCGGAGCGCGAAGTGGTCCTTTTTTAATACTAGCGTGGCTTGACTTCCGAAAACGTTTGCCGTTTAACCGGACAATTGCGTCCAATGGCCTCTAGCCAGGCAAACTACCAAGGACAACCCCTGTAGGGTCTCCTACTCGGCTCAGGGCGTTGCAAGTTCGTGAGCCAGAAGCTAGCCTGGACTGGGGTTTTACTATGATCAGTCTAACTAAAGTAGTTACTAGATGAAGAGAATTCCATTATAACCTGTTCTAAAAACGGTACAGCTCCATCTAGTGTGATATCGTATGTAAAATTAGAACAAATACTCCAGATGGCAAACGAGCATGTGGCCCGCCTGATGGTAAGCGGTTACCGCCGTCTATGGACGCTTGCAACACTGGGGGTGTCACACCCTTCATGGAGAACACCATGCTTTATTCTGCGGGGAAAATAGATAATGGCCCGCTCAACTTATGGAAGTCTAGAGATAGCATCTCGCGCCGGACATCCCGTTGGGTTATATATATATTTCACCCATATATTTTCCTTGATAAAACACAAAACAACTACCGTTCAATAGTTGTGTGTCCTTCACGGTGTAAAGAGAGAATAGAGCGCCAGTTTTTAGGCTTACAAACATAGCGTTATATTTAGCGGCAATCATACTCGGAAAGGTAATTATTTTCAGCAACCGCACAAATGCAATGTATTTAAAGGTATTTGTAGAACTGTTATGTCATTGTACTTACATATTAACATATGCGTTGGTCACGATGGACTTAAAACTTAATGCTAATTAAACAGAAACGAACGTAATATTGTAGTAGTTATGTACTTGACAGCAGAATATGTGCCAGATGCGGCGAACTTTACCGATGAATTGCAATTTTTCCAAACATTTTCATGTAAATAACTCATGTAATCAATTTGCCGAAATGTAAAAATCAAGGAGTTCGTTTCGCACGTGGGAAAGCGTATAGATACGTAGTTTCCCAAGTTTCGCTCCATGTAGAGAGCTGTGGTGTAAGTTGTAGTCGTTCGCGAAATCGGTATGCTAGTTAGCAACCCGGCGGTCTGTACCAATAAGTATTTTCTGTATTTAAGAACACTGATATATCTATGACATCGCGAGCTTTACTGTGAAGAAAAACATTTTCAAAATTCAAATACTATGTCTATCCTACTATTTCACAAACTGCGATGGATTTGCCATCATCTGCATTCGCACTTATTTAAGTTTATTTCTAGTTTACGCGTTTATTATCCTTTATTTTTTACCCTATTTTTGCGTTGTTACACATCTGCCCGCCCACTCCTTCCCTTGTGGAAATCGGTGAAGTGAAGATACTCCATATGTCATCAAAATCTGGATGTAGTAACATACTATTATGCTGGCGATCGTCCATAAGTGATTATGAAGGCGGAACGCCTCCGAATCAAACCTACCCAATATCTTTTGCAGATCGCAGAAGACCCCAAATTGTTCCTAGCTTCGACGGAAGCTTTGTTCATGTTTGACAGTTCGCTAGCTGTGAAAACCTCCTTGACCTTCCGGATGTTCGGCAACGTAATCCAAGGTAGCGGAAGAGCCCATCACTATGACCTCATCGAGGATTTAGCCAAGGCCAAGATCGGGGGCTGCTTTGCTCTGACCGAGATATCCCATGGGTCTAACGCTAAGGGGATGAGGACTACTGCCACTTATTTACCAGAAAGGAGACAGTTCGTTCTACATACCCCCGATTTTGAAGCGGCGAAATGTTGGGTCGGCGCGTTGGGTAAGTAATTGAATTATTTGCGTTATTTGTCCAGATATATATAACACCTTGTATATATACTATATTGTGTATGTAAATTGTCGTCAAAGACGTAGTATGGATGCTTGAGAAACTACAAAACGATTGTGGACCCTTTTAGCAAGACATGAATGTATACATAGAAAGTAAAATTTTGTAAATCTTCAGGCAAATGTGCGACCCACGCTATTATCTACGCGATGCTAATATCCAAGGGCAAGAACTACGGGCTACACTCATTCGTGGTGCCCATCAGGGACCCCAAGACCTTGAAACCCTTCCCTGGAGTTACTGTCGGCGATTTAGGCGAGAAAATTGGGCTGAATGGCGTCGATAATGGGTAAGGCACTTGGTCATTGGGCTTCCAACTTTGTTCCAATAAAATAGATCTTTCAATAATTACTTGACATGAAGATAACATTAGCTTTATAAGTTATCTACGTTTGTGATACAATGAGTAGACAGTTGAGTGCAAATTGCTTGTAGAGAGGTGCCATAGGAAAGAAGACAGTTAGACCAATGCGATAAGGCACAAAATGCTATATACCTATGCAAGCAAATTGAAAAAGTGTTTTAGGCTTACGATAATAATTTTAACTATGCTCATAGTGTAACCGAAGAGACGACGTTTAAATCCTCTGCAGTATGATAATAATAAAAAAAATCAACGCATATTTCATACATACATATCATCACGCCAAGTCCCTAACGGGGTAGGCAGAGAGTATAGAGCGCCAGTTCTCTCTAGACTTCACATTCATCACACGTCCACATTCATCAGTCGCTTCATACATGCTCGTCGGTTTCGAGTACTCTTAACGGCTTCGCATATTTCATATTGCAATAAAAGACATTTCGTTGTTTAGTTTCGTCATGTTCAACGAGTACCACTTAGCAAAAGAGGCAGCTTTGGACAAACTTGGTGGTGTGGACGACAATGGGGATTACCAGACGCCGTTCAGGGATCCCAGCAAGCGGTTTGGTGCATCGCTGGGCATTTTGTCAGGTGTGTTCTTTCTTTTAAATCTAGTTGTTGAACAGACGTGGAAATTTGAACTCTATTAACTGGTATCCAATATGGTGGATCTCCAAATATTTTATCCCAAGGCCTCCAAACAGAGATCTTTATTATAAGAAACAGGCAGGTTCGTTAATGCTAAAGTTTGATAGTATAAAACTATCAAATTTGAATTTATGAACTTTTGCTTCCACAAATATGCTACGACTGTGTAACGCCTAACAGCAACATCAACAAGTATAATTTGCCTCGTGGGTCAATAGGTCAGAATACACTCAAACGAATATTAAAAGGTCTAAT